>JASDQU010105572.1:62067-99417 GCA_032191745.1 Picea mariana
CGATGGATTCCTCCAAAGAAAATATCGTGTATATTAGTAAATATATATCTTCCCAACCATCCTCTGTACTAATATTAGGGTTCTTGTTCCGGGCTTCAGTGAAGTCCTTTCTTGATCTTCTATCCACTTCTGAATCTTTGTGTTCGATGGAAACCACCTTGTCATTCCTTCAAGAAGATTCTTGTCCGGACAATAGAACCATTTGTTGGCACAGGGGAAGACCCAGGGTTCAGCTCCAAGAGCGCACCAACAAGCCCTAACTACTGGCCCTTTCGGCAACACCTACAAGATAGGTGCAGTCTCACCCGAAGTAGCTATGGGGGGTTGCAGGACAAAGATGTCTACAACCAAGGGAATACAAAGTGGATCCGATATAAGAACAACACAACATATAGATATCAATTACCATCTTAGATCTACTTCACACAACTATCTATTAGATCTAACACAATAATGCAATAACAATATATCTATAACCAAGAGAATACAACATCAATCACACACAACACAAAGATGTACGTGGTTCACCCTCTCCCTAGGGCTACATCCACGAAACTGTGATTTATAATGTATTAAGATGAAAGCATACAGTTCTTATTTGCGCTCTTAGCTAGTATATCTTCTCTCTTTCTCTCTATCTTCCCTCCCTATGCACCTAGGTACAGGGTTGATCTTCACACCCAGCTGAAGATCTTACAACACAAACTTTCCTCAGTCCTCAATGCTTCTCTCTCTTACTACAATAATCACTCATAACAAACTTGGAATGAACAATAACAACAACTACAATGACAACAACCCATCCTGGGTCCTCTTGAACTTTATTTATACATTAAAATAACTCACCGACAACCTTAGGCAAAAAACTAAGTGTCAAAACTGTAGATACCAAAACCCTAGGTGTCTAAAACCTTAGGTCAACTTGACTCATGTTTTCAGGGCTTCGCCAACCTGTCTTTCCTTTCTTCTCACGCGGTGTTCCAAAGCATCCAACAATGGCTTTTTCTACTTGTTGAGTTGTCCATGATCTGTCTTCCTTTCTGATATGTCATCCTCGATCTCCTTGTCCAACAGATTGCTTTCTCTTACTTCGCTCCGTCTTTTCTTCTCTTCTGCTCACTTCAACCCAGTATCAATCACTGTGTATTCCACGCAGTTCACATTCCGTCTTTTCCCCTTTACTCTTCACTTACTTCCATACCCAAGGGAAAACATAACATCACATAACTCTTCACGGTTAGAGAGTTATGGCCATGTGAAGTTCGAGAACCCTCATGAGTCATCTAGAAGCCCCAAAAGGTCAAATTAGTCAAAGTGTTTGCACAGAATAAATTATTTAAATAATAAAGTGAAGTGATGAGTGTACTAAAAGTCAAAGAGGTTGCAAAAGAAATTATTTAAATAATAAAGTTAATGGAGAACTTACTAATTATGGAAAGTGGTTAAGTTAAGTGGACAAGTGGTTATAAGTCGGTTAACCTTAAAATAAAGAAAGTGGGTTAAGATGGTTAGAAGGTAACCCTTTGAGGAAGCTACATAAAAGTATAAATAAGAGTCAAGGGTCTTTCATTCAAATCACACTTGAATATCATTGAATATCTATTTTTTTGTAAGGTTATATGGGTAGGTATTATTGATAGAGAAAAAGTGTGGCAGAAAAAGTGAGACAGAAAAAGTGGCAGAAAAATTGTAGCAGAAAAAAGTGCGGTAGGAAAATTGCGGCAGGAAAACTGTGGAAGAAAAAGTGCGGCATGAAAAATCGCAGCAGAAAAAGTGCGGCAGGAAAAGTGCGACAGAAAAATCGCAACAGAAAAATCGCGGCAGTGGATTCGCGACAGCAAAACCACCACAATAGAACGACAAGAAGAAAAAAAGGGTATGGTTTTCATATGTGTAGTGTTGAATTTATGAATCAAGTTGAGGGTTTGCCTTGTAAATATGTTGGATGCCCTCTTGGGAGTTTATGGCTTGTTGTGGAGTTGATCTGAGGCAGATCTACTGAAGTTTAGTATTGGTTCATGTTTGAGGGATCTTGGTTGAGGTACATGTTGGGTACATGGTTGAGACAAGTTATTGATGAGTTGGCACATACATGAGGTGTATAGCTGGGCACTTGTTAGTAGTATTATTGAAACATGTTTTATGGATGATGTAGCATACTTGTCTTGGTGTATTATTAGAAGCACATATTGATCTTGGTGATGATTATGAGTTGTTGTGATATGCTTGGTTGATGCACATCTTGGTGATATTGTGCATATGGTTGAGAGTTGTCTTGGTGATTGATCTTGGTGAGTAGATCTGATTTGGTTGATAAGATTGATGAGACATGTTGTTGTGATAGGTTGTTTGGACAGGTTATTGTGACATGTTATTTGTACATGTTTGGTGCATGGTTGATGCACTTGTTTATGGTACAGGTTGAGGTACATGTTGGCACAGTTTATTGGTACAGGTTGTTACAGGTTATTGGTACAGGTTGTTTGGTGCAGGTTGATTAGTACAGGTTTACAATCGTATATCTCACAGTGATAGTGTGACAATGGTTCTATCATTCTACTTATATTTCAAAGCAGTTGGACAAGGCTAGGATGTGTGGTTGTAGCCACCTTCCGGTTGTAACTGGAGAACATTGGGGGTTGTAGCCTCCTTCTGGTTGTATCCAGAGAATTGGGGAGTTGGAGCTTCCCTTAGGTTGTAGCCTGAGAAACTAGGGGGTTGGAGGCTCTTTCCAGTTGCAACTGTAAAACAAAGGAAGTTGGTGCTTCTAATGAATGTAATTCTTAAAGACATAAGAAAAAACATTCCGTGGTTTTCTCCCGCTTTGGGTTTCCACGTAAAAACATTGGTGTACTGTGTATGTGTATGGTTTCTCATTTGTTCATTGTTTATTTACTCTGCAACTATTGGATGATAATGCTACATTGTTATAACACTTTCATTTTTTGGTTAAAAAGGCTTGAATTGCTCTATTACTGATTCACTGCCATCTCAATAATCCAACAATTAGTATCAGAGCAGGTTCCTTCAAGAAACAGTTTAACCACTGGAAGGAGATCATGGATTATTCTGAGAATGGATTACTACTATTCAATGGCCAGAATGGTTTAAAGTATGAGATGTGGAGTGGAAGGACGAAAGTGTTTTTACAGGCACATGGGTATTATATTTGGCTATGAGTCGTTACATGATATGATAGTTCAAAAAGGGCAAAGATTGTAGCCAAGAAATAATTTAAAAAGAATAACAAAATAGCAATGGATTTCATCTGGAAAGGATTACCTAATCTGGTAAGAGAAAAGGTTGGTAAATGTTCATCAACCAAAGAACTTTGGGATAAGTTACATGATATATATTCTTCACCCATTGTAGATTCAGAAAATGCCAAAGAATATGCAGGTACAGATCAAGAAGAAATATGTTCACCATGTCAAACATATTCAGAAGATCAAGAGTACATAATCACCAGAGGTATGTTGTTTTGCTTTAATTGGGAAAAATGCGGACATCTTGAAATAGAATGCCATGAAGGAAATGAGACAGAAAAACTAATTGAAAAGGAAGACAATTATGAAGCAGAATTGATTAGTGATTTAGATGAACTAAGAGAAGAAAACAAGTCACTCAAGAAATAATTGATGAAACAAAAAGAAAGTGTTCACATTCTTGAAGAATCCCAACAAGTCATTGAGAACTTAAGAACTCAACTAGAAGAAGCCAGAAAGATCGAAGAAAATCTTGAATATCAAAATCACTATTTGGAAGCCAACATAGCAGCACAAAATGAAGAAGCAGAAATGAGAGAGAAGATATTGACAGATCATCTTAAGGAAAGAACTAACGATCTAAACCAACTTGAGGCAGAGTTTGGTCAAGAAGAGAAAGGACTTGAAGAAGAAATAACCACATTAAAAAGAAGCCAAAAGAACATAAGAATTCATGAAGTCTCGGATAATGAAGAAATAAGAAGAGGTTGAAAAGCTTGAAGAATAAGTTGTTGCATTGAGAAGTAAAATCATCAAGCTCAACAAGAACTTTGAAGAGACATAAACATCGACATCAATTATAGAGAATAAAGAGAAGCACTCTAGGTTGCTAGAAAAGAAGACTGAAGAAAATATGAAGAGTTATGCAGAAGTACTCAAAGGAAGGAATCATGGTCAACCATAATATAAGAAAACTATTGAAGATACATATTCAAGAAGACCATCCATGTTCAATCCACAAAGAAGCTTCAATCATGATCATGATTAGTCAAGAAAAAAATTCAGAAGGACTACGCCACAAAGAATATCATTCATTCCCAGGTATGCAAATTTCTTTTATGGTCATTTTTTTTATTGTACTAACTTTGGACATAAGGTTCTAGATTCCAGGGATTATAAAAGAAATGTTCAAGCAAGAAATGCCTATGTGGCCCCACGTAACATTGAATGTTACAAATGTCATAAATACGGACACATAGCTAGTGATTGTAGAAGCATGATCGATACTTCCATGAAAGAGAACACTGATATTAGATGTAAGAAAGTATGGATAAGAAAACATGAAGAACAAGTGAACAAAGACCAGGTCCTAGAGATCGCAATATTGACAATAAAACGAGATGAAGAAAATTCTACAGAGAAAAATAAAGATGTCAGATACATAAAGGTTTGGAAAACAATTGAAATAAAAGAAGGACATGAAAATAAGGAACAAGTTCAAGAGATTGTGCTTTCAGGCATTGTAGTGAAAGATGAATCCACGGACAGAAAGAAAGAATTCAGAGCTCAGAGAGATGATGAATCTACCAATGAAGATGATGATGAATACACATCAGAGTAGGAATTGTTCTGAGCCATCCAGCTTAAAGACTCCTAGGTAACATGAATATTAGACAAGGGGAGTCTATGCGATAGTTGTGACAGACCAAAAAACCATCCTTCGAGCAACTTGAAGAATTTGAATATACATATCAAGAGCAGTCAATTAGTAGAAGTACAATCATTTGTAGTAGTGAATAATTCATGATAGTACAATGATAAATGGATCAACATTATGGACATTGTGTAGTAGAGTCTTGGATAGTATGGACATAGATGGATTCATAAGAACACTTGGCAGGTCTGGACAGATATATGACAGTGAATGAGAGCATGGATTCATATATTGGTTCAGAGAGTGGTTCAGAGACAAATGAACAATATCATAATGGATGATAATTACACAGGAAATGGCTCGAACAATGCTAATGTGTAATGTCCCCAAGGTCGAGCCCTGTTGTAAATCATGTCTATGAAGTATAGAGCTTGCATTATGAATTGTGATTATGTTTTATAGGCTGGTGAGCCAAGTTTATATAAGTTGGTGGTGCGTGACAGTTTCAAAGATAAGTGTCACCATGTTTTGTAATTCTGTAATTAATTAAATTGCATACCTGTGATTCTTGCAATGTTATCATGTATTTCGTTGTGCATATGAATTATTGTTAATGCCAGGGATTATTTATGTTAGCAGTAATCTTGTGCTTACTCTGAGTTAAATGTGTTTAATATGACTTAAATGCATGTTATTAATTAAGTATGAGAATGATGTTGTTCCGCACAGTAGCGTTTTCCCGACAAGTGGGATGACGACCGGGGGCATTACAGTATGGTATCAGAGCCTTGTTTCAACGCTGAGCCTGGATGGGCTGGATAAGTGGTCTTTGGACCGAGGTTTCGAGAAGAAATTGTGTCTAGAGGACTAATTTCAGACCTTAGAATGTTTTTGAGTGTCAACGGACTACTTGACCGTGTTACAAAGCTCAGGAGGTGTAGCAGTATTATAAAACTGCAGCCGGTGTGGTATATGGCCACAGGGAGAGAGAGAACTCCACACCAGAAGTGTTGGATCAAGTAGATGAAGGTTCAGAAGGAGGGTACCAAGTCATTGGCCAGAAGTCCTTGAGAAGCAGAGTTGGACGGTCATAATTCTCTATGGAGAACTCGCGAAATCGCAAGGGCTGTAAGATGGCTAGAAATTGCAAGGTGGTTAGTGGATGGAGAAACTCGCCACCCTAGGATCCAGAATAAATGTGGGTCGTTGATCGTGGTTGGTTTGAACCGTTGGATCATTTTGTGAATTTAGGGATCGTGAACTTGGAGTGCAGGCCAAATTCTTGGTCACTCCAAGTCCTGAATCGCGAAAGAGATTAACAAGGGTAGAATCGGACGGTGGAGCGCTTCCAGGAAGAAGTGCCGAAATCTCGTGAGCCGTCGGATCTAGCCAACTAGCGAGGAAGTTAAGACTGAAGAGCTTTGATAGGTGTAAGCATAGGAGAGATCTGGACCGTCGGATCATGGGAGGCTCACAACCGTTGATCTCATACATGAATTTCCATATCAGAATTTGGGGATTGAAGCGATAAGAGATTTGGAGTCACTGCATCATGAACTCCTGGCTACCAAAAACCCGAAACCACGAAATCCTGAAACGATCTACACTGTAAATTGTAGGAGAGGAACTTGACCATTGGATCAAGTAGATGAATAGACCATAATTTCAGAATTTCGGCAAATGAAAGATTGAGATGTGTAGATGCACGAAATCCTGATGCCCGAAACTCCGAAACAAAAAGTGAAAGTGGTGGGACCCTATAACGTCGCCGGAAGTGATGTGGACCTTCTTAAGGACACCATGTGTCACTACCTTGGTTGGCGAAAATTGTGTTGTGGGCCTAAGGGGAGAGAGGTTGAAATTTTAGGAGTTTGGAGTTGGAGAGGGAAGCGAGTGCGAGAACCTCCGAGACCAAAACCCCAAAACCCGAAACCCCAAAGCCCCGAAACCCTGAAACCCAAAACCCCGAAACCCAAAACCCCAAAGCCCCGAAATACCAAAACCCGAAGTTTCGTTTGGAGAGCCTTGTAAAACCTAACAGTTTAGCATTTGATCACAGCCCGTGGATGCATGGGTTGGGGACTAAGAAAACGGGGGCTATCGCCGGAAATTGTAGAGCCAAATAGAGCTCAGAGAATTCGTGGAATTGAAATGTTTTCTTATTCGCGTTGGTTTATGAATGTTGTAGTTTTATTAAGGGTTTAAGGCCTGACAAACTTTGGTTGACTGCACGTTGTGTGTGCAGAGTTCAATGAGTGTCAGGACAACCACGAATCGACACTGAGTATAGAAATGGAAGAGGTGCTGATTGCCTCCAATTCAGCGAACGAAAGAGAAGGAAGGGATATCAACTTGGGAGTTGAAGGATCGAACTCCAATGGGCACGAAAGAGAATTGGATAAGGAAGGGCATGTGATGAAAATCATTGAAATATTGCAGAAAGGTGCCCAGGCTCACCGAGCTGATAGACAAAAGCTCATGAAAGTTAGGGATAGGCAGGGTCAATTCAACTTAAGGATGTTGAAGAGTCTGGAAAGAATAGAAAAGAAATTTAAAAAAGAGAGTGACTCAAGCAAGACAGAGAGTTGCAGGACCCCTGAGAGGAAAAGAAGATCAAGGAGTGTTAGCAGACATCGTCGTCGCTCCCCAAAGCATTCCAGTAGGGAAGCACAAATTAGTTCAAGCCCATCTCCTACCAGAAAGCACAGGAGATTTGGGATGGATGAATTGAAAGGGAAAATGAACAAGATCAAGCCTCCAACGTTCGATGGAGAACGTAAGAAGGAGGAAGATGCCGAAACTTGGTTGCTGGGTATGAGGAAATACTTTCAACTATAGAATTATTCCTCTCATGCAGAGGGCAGGATTTCCATGTATCAACTGAAGGGAAAGGCATCCATGTGGCGGGATCAACTTGTGCAGGTGCAACACATCAAGGAAAGGGACATCACATGGCAAGAATTCAAGAGGTATTACGAGAGGAAATACTTAACTAAAAGATATTATGACAGAAAGATGAAAGAGTTCTTTGAACTCAAGCTGGACAACAAGACCATTGATGAGTATGAATGAAAGTTTTTGGAATTATTGAAGTATGTTCCGTTCATCAAAGATGAGTCTGTCAAGATTCAGAGGTACCTGAGTGGATTACCGCCTCCTATTGGGGATAAGATTCAGTATGATGACCCAAAGACTATGGAAGAAATGATAAGAAGAGCGAAGTGATTATTTGAACAACAAAGAGAAAAGCATACCTTTCAGAAGGCTTGGGATGACCAGAAAAAGTTCAAGAAAGAATAGAGGCAGAAGGGAAATAAACCACCCTTTTTCAGAAATAGTCCTCAAGAACAGCTGTCTCTTAGAGAGCCTAGGAAGGTTGGAGTGAGTGGGAAAATGTCAAGGTCGCCACCTATGGAATGTTGGGGTTGTAAAGAAAACCATAGGTACAAATATTGCCCCCACAGAAATGATAAAGTAAGAGTTCTCCACAATGTTCAGCAAGCTGAAACAGTGGAGGACATGGGCAATAGAATTCCAAGGATCTACGCAGCCCTGGACAACAAGCAAGCTGAGTATCAGTCGCATATGATTGAAGTAGAAGGTATGATAAAAAACCAACCATTTACTATTTTAGTTGATTAAGGGGCTAGCCATAGTTATATAGACCCTAGAGTGGTGGAAAGTTTGCATTTATTAAGAAGAAAACATGAAAAGTCTTGGTTAGTGCATCTAGCTACAGGAACCAAGAGGAAAGTCACAGAGTTAGTCAAGTCCTGTCCTGTAGACATGAATGGACTGAGCACGAAGACCGATTTGAACATTCTGTCGTTAGGCTCTTATGACTGTCTAATTGGGATGGATTGGTTGGACCAACACCTTGCCATCTTGGACTGTCGAAACAAGGCATTCACTTGCTTAGATGAAGGAGGGAATCAGAGAGCCGTCCAAGGAATTCCTAGAGCTGTTATTGTTAGAGAAATCTCAGCAATGGAGCTGAATAAGTTCTACAGAAAAGGCTGTCAATTATTTGCAGCCCATGTGGGGGAAACGCCTAAGGATAAGGTGTCAAGTATTGAGGATCATGAGGTACTTAAAGAGTTCAAAGATGTATTCCAGGAAGTACCTGGACTACCTCCGAAAAGGGATATCGATTTCTCTGTGAACTTGATGCCTGGAGCAGCTCCAGTGTCAAAGGCTCCGTACAGGATGAGTGTGCTAGAACTAAAGGAGTTGCAGCTGCAGCTTGAAGAACTTCTGAAGAAGGGGTATATACACCCAAGCGTGTCGCCTTGGGGTGCCCCGGTCTTGTTCGTAAAGAAGAAGGATGGAACGCTGAGATTGTGCATCGATTTCAGGCAATTGAACAAAGTAATGGTGAGGAACAAGTATCCTCTGCCGAGGATTGATGATATCTTCGATCAGTTGAAGGATGCAAATATCTTTTCAAAAATAGATCTAAGATCGGGATATCACCAAGTAAGAATAAAATATGAAGAGATCAACAAGACCGCCTTTAGAACAAGTTATGTCATTACGAGTTCACAGTGGTGCCATTTGGACTGCCAAATGCACCTGCTGTTTTTATGAGCTTGATGAATGGAGTATTCAGGGACTATCTAGACAAGTTTGTCATCATCTTCCTGGATGACATTCTGGTGTATTCCAGAACCGAAGAAGAACACGAACAACATCTGAGGATGGTGTTGCAGGTGCTAAGAGAGTACCAACTGTATTCCAAGCTGAGCAAGTGCTTGTTTTATTAGGAACAGATCCATTACTTGGGACATATTATCTCGAAGGATGGGATAGCGGTAGACCCTGAGAATATTGAGGCCATTAGAGAATGGTCAACGCCAAGGAACGTAACAGAAGTTAGATCCTTCATGGGATTGGTTGGTTATTACAGAAGGTTCATCACAGGGTTTTCCAAGATATCTCACCCTATCACTTCCTTGCAAAGAAAGGGGAAGCAGTTTCACTGGACAAAGGGATGTGAGGAAAGTTTCCAGTGATTGAAGCAACTGTTAACCAGTGCTCTAATCCTGAGGATCGCAGATCCAAATGTAGATTTCATAGCATGCACTGATGCATGCAAAGAAGGACTGGGAAGGGTCCTCAGTCAGAACGGATTTGTAATCTGTTATGAGTCCAGGAAATTAAAAGAGCACAAGAAGAACTATGCAACCCATGACTTGGAGTTGGAAGCCATAGTTCATGCTCTAAATAAATGGAGGCATTACCTCATGGGAAGGAGGTTTGAACTCAGAATAGACCATAACGGTTTGAAATATTTGTTTGATCAGCCAACCTTAAACGCTAGACAAAGTAGGTGGCTGAAATTTTTGTGTGAGTATGACTGTGAGATCAAGCATATCAAAGGAAAGGAGAATAAAGTGGCTAATGCACTCAGCAGGAGGGTGCATGAATTACATGCTACAACCATTAGCATGTATCAGACTGATATTAAAAGAAGAATTCTGTAGGCTACAAATGTAGATCTGCAGTATAGAGAATTGGTAGCCAAGCTACAGCAGGGTAAGATGCCACAGAAGATGGAAATTTATAAATTGGAAATCGATGGAATACTGCTGTACAAGAACATAATTTTTGTACCTAATGTCCAGTGCTTGAAACAAATGATTTTGCAGGAGATGCATAATGTGCCTTATGCAGGGCACCCTGGATATCAGAAATCAGTAGCAGTGGTCAAGAGCCATTACTTTTGGTCGGGTATGAAGAGAGAGATTGATGAATACATCACCAGATGTATGGAGTGCCAGAAAGTTAAAGCTGAGCATAGACATCTAGCAGGGTTGCTGCAACCTTTACCCATTCCTGAGTGGAAGTGGAAAGCGGGGACAATGGATTTCATTACAGGATTCCCCAGAACAAGCAAGCAGCATGATTCGATCATGGTAGTGGTGGACAAGCTTATAAAAGCTGCCCATTTTATTCCACTGAAAACTACTCAAAAGGCAGCAGATGTTGCTAATATTTTCATAAAGGAAGTGGCACGACTGCACAAAATTCCTAAGACGACTGTGTCTGATAGAGATCCAAAATTCACCTCGAATTTCTAGAAAGGATTGTTCAAAGGATTCAGAACGAATCTGAACTTTAGTACAACTTATCATCTTGAGTCTGATGGATAGACAGAGAGGGTGAATAGAGTAATAGAAGACATACTGAGAATGTATGTGATGGACAAACCATCAAGATGGGAAGACTACCTGCACTTGGTAGAATTTTCCTACAACAATGGGTATCATGCATCATTGAAGATGAGCCCATTTGAAGCACTTTATGGAAGAAAGTGCAATACTCTAGTGAGCTGGGATAATCCAGCTGATAGAGCAGTAGTTGGGCCAAAGTTTCTCAAGGATATGGAGGACCAAATGATAAAATTAAGAAGAATTTGAAAGCTGCCCAGGACAGGCAGAAAAGTTATGCTGATAAGAACAGAACCCACNTTCATTGCTTAAGAAATATATACCAGATGCTAATCATGTTATCGATTGGAATGTGATTCAGGTGGAACAAGAAGGTGTCCTGGAAGTGCATCCTATGCACATATTGAACAGGAAAAACAAACAGTTTCAGAATCGAGCTATAGGGCTTGTAAAGGTCCAGTGGACCTAGTATGGTCCTGAGGATGCGACATGGGAGCATGAAGATGTTATGTAGGCAGAGTACTCGCATCTTTTTGAAAATTTTGAAAAGCTTGCAGATGCAGTGTAAAGTTGCACCGAGGACAGTGCAAAATAAAGGGAGGGGATTGTAATGTCCCCAAGGCCAAGCCCTATTGTAAATCATGTCTATGAAGTATAGAGCTTGAATTATGAATTGTAATTATGTTTTATAGGATGGTGAGCCAAGTTTATATAAGTTGGTGGTGCGTGACAGTTTCAAAGATAAGTGTCACCATGTTTTGTAATTCTGTAATTAATTAAATTGCATACCTGTGATTCTTGCAATGTTATCATGTATTTCGTTGTGCATATGAAATATTGTTAATGCTAGGAATTATTTATGTTAGCAGTAATCTTGTGCTTACTCTGAGTTAAATGTGTTTAATATGACTTAAATGCATGTTATTAATTAAGTATGAGAATGATGTTGTTCCGCACAGTAGCGTTTACCCGACCAGTGGGATGACGGCCGGGGGCGTTACATAATGGATTCAAAATTGATAGATATTTTTTGGACACATGTAGTGCATACAACTTTTCACATTCAAAATAGAGTAATGCTAAGAAACAACAATGACAAAACTTCCTACGAGATATGGAAAGAAAGACTAGAAAATGTGAAGAACTTAAGAGTATTTGGAAGCAAATGCTACATCAAAAGAGAAGATGGCAGAATGGGAAAGTTTGACTCTCGTGTAGACAAAGGAGTACTTGTTGGTTACTCAAGTACAAGGAAAGCATACAAGTTTTACAATATGAGGTTGAACAAAGTTGTGGAAAGCATCAATGTAACAAGTGATGAAATAGGTGGACACAAATTAAAGGAAGAAGAAAATGAATCAATAGAACAACTTTACGAAGAAGAAGCAAAACTTGCAGAAGAAGTCTACATCGAACAACCAGAAGGATTTCAGTTGTCAAAGAACGCAAATTACATGTGGAAATTGAAGAAGGCCTTGTATGGTCTAAAATAGGCTCCTAGAGAATGGTACTCTAGACTGGATAAATATCTACAACAGGCAGGGTTTAGAAAATGAAGTGCAGACAACAACGTCTACATCAAGGTAACTCAAGATAGTATTTTATTAATTGAAGTTTATATTGATGATATTATTTTTGGAAGCAATGATGACAGGTTAAGCCAGAAATTTGCAAAGGATATGTAGAATGAATTTGAAATGTTACTACTCAGGGAACTATCATTCTTTCTGGGTCTTCAGATATGTCAAAGAAACCAAGGAATTTTTATTTCTCAAACTAAGTATATCAGAGAAATGCTAAAGAGGTTCGGAATGGAAGATTGCAAACAAGTTACCACTCCTATGAAAACCAGTTGCAAGTTGAGCAAAGATGATGGTTCAAAGTCTACAAACCAGAGGTAATAGAAGTCAATGATTGGTAGCTTACTATATGTGACAACATCTAGACCAGATGTAATGCAGGCAGTTGGACATGTGGCATGATTTCAAACAACACCAAATGAATCACATGTCTTAGCAGTGAAAATGATTTTCAGATATCTCAAAGGAACAAAAGATTTTGTATTATAGTATCCTAAAGGAAATGATCTATCACTTATTTCCTACACAGATGCATATTGGGCAGGTTGCATTGACGACCGACGAAGAACTAATGGAGCATCATTCTACTTGGATATATAGGTTGAGTATGATGATAACATTCCAATCTAGTGTGATAATACAAGCACCATCAGTATCTCAAAGAACCCAGTGATGCACTCCAAGACGAAGCACATTCCAGTAAAGTATCACTTTCTACAGGAACAAGTTGCAAAGAAGAACATCAGAGTTGAATATGTGGGCACAAAAGAACAAGTGGCAGACATATTTACAAAACCGCTTCCAAGGGAAGCCTTTGGGTATGTTCACCAGAGACTCGAAGTAATTTCTACTCCAAAATGAATGCTTATCTTATATGTATTAGATTTACACGAGGAAACACCATAAAGAGGAAAGTTCAGGTTGGGAGATCAGTTTCAGGAAGAGGTCAGTCAGGGGGAGAAGCCCCAGACGGAAATATACCTTTACCATTGATGAAAAAGGGGGAGCGATTTATTAGATGCAAAGGTAAATGCTTGGAGAAAGAGCACAATGGCATGGTTCCAGGGGGAGAGATGGTCATGGAGGGAGCATGAGTGATATAATTTCAGTATTGCATCAAAGTGTTTCTATCAATGCCAAAGGGGGAGATTGTTTATTATTTGGGCTGGTTGTCATTGATGTCAACCCTTGAAGAAAGTCCTGTAGTGAATTCCGGTAGCATAAAGGTTTGGGTAGTGGACCCAAGTTTTTTTGATGTATAATGGTATGAGTTTTAATATATTTTAAGGTAAGACTATTTTGGATGGATAGTACATGTCATGCCATTTCCGGTGGTATGTGGAACGTCACATAACTCCTCACGGTTAGAGAGTTATGGCCATGTGAAGTTGGAGAACCCTCGTGAGTCATCTAGAAGCCCCAAAAGGTCAAAGTAGTCAAAGTGTTTGCAAAGAAGAAATTATTTAAATAATAAAATGAAGTGATGGGTGCACTAAAATTAAAAGAGGATGCAAAATAAATTTTTTAAATAATAAAGTTAATGGAGAACTTACTAATTATGGAAAGTGGTTAAGTTAAGTGGGAAAGTAGTTATAAGTCAGTTAACCCTAAAATAAAGAAAGTGGGTTAAGATGGTTAGAAGGTAACCCCTTGAGGAAGCTACATAAAAGTATAAATAAGAGGCAAGGGTCTCTCATTCAAATCACACTTGAATATCTATTTTTGTGAAAGGCTATTTGGGCAAGTATTATTGATAGAGAAAAAATGCGTCAGGAAAACTGTGGCAGAAAAAATGCGGAAGGAAAACTGTGGTAGAAAAAGCGCGGCAGAAAAATTGTAGCAGAAAAAGTGCGGAAAAAAAATTGCGGTAGAAAAAGTGTTGCAGGAAAATTGCGGCATAAAAAGTGCGGCAAGAAAACTGCGGTAGAAAAAGTGTGGCATAAAAAGTGTGGAAGAAAAAGTGCGGCAGAAAAATCGCAGCAGGAAAAGTGTGGTAGGAAAATCGCGATGACAAAACCACGACAACAAAATGCTACAAGAAGAAAAAAAGGGTATGATTTTCATGTGTAGTGTTGAATTTATGAATCAAGTTGAGGGTTTCCCTTGTAAATATGTTGGGTGCCCTCTTGGGAGTTTATGGTTTGCTGTAGAGTTGATCTGAGACAGATCTACTAAAGTTTAGTATTGGTTCATGTTTGAGGGCTTTTGGTTGAGGTACATGTATGGTACATGGTTGAGACAAGTAGTTGATGAGTTGGAACATACATGAGGTGTATAGCTGGGCACTTTTTAGTAGTATTGTTGACACATGATTTATGGATGATGTAGCATATTTGTCTTGGTATATTACTAGAAGCACATATTGATCTTGGTGATGATTATGAGTTATTGTGATATGCTTGGTTGATGCACATCTTGGTGATATTGTGCATATGGTTGAGAGTTGTCTTGGTGATTGATCTTAGTGAGTAGATCTGATTTGGTTGATGAGATTGACGAGACAAGTTGTTGTGATAGGTTGTTTGGACATGTTATTGTGATAGGTTATTTGTACAGGTTTGGTGCATGGTTAATGCACTTGTTTATGGTATAGGTTGAGGTACATGTTCTTTGGTGCAGGTTGATAGGTACAGGTTTACAATAGTATATCTCACAGTGATAGTGTGACAATGGTTCCATCATTCTACTTATATTTCAGGGTGGTTGGACAGGGCAAGGACAGGTGGTTGTAGCCACCTTCCGGTTGTAGCCAGAGAACATAGGGGGGTTGTAGCCTCCTTTTGGTTGTAGCCAGAGAATTGGTGAGTTGGAGCTTCCCTCAGGTTGTAGCCTGAGAAACTAGGGGGTTGGAGGATCCTTCAGTTGTAGCTGGTAAAAAAATAAAGTTGGTGCTTCCAATGAATGTAATTCTTTAAGACATATAAGAAAAAATAGTCCGTGGTTTTCTCCCGCTTTGGGTTTCCACATAAAAACACTGGTGTACTATGTATGATTGCTCATTTGTTCATTGTTTATTTACTTTGCAACTGTTGGATGATAATGCTACATTGATATAACACTTGCATTTTGTGGTTAAAAAGGATTGAATTTCTCTATTACTGATTCACCCCCCTTCTCAATAATCCAACAAAGGGTGGCTTAAAACACTTATGCCTTTGATGATATCCCTTGGAAAATATTTCTCTTGGAAATATCCCTTGAACTACTTCTATGAGAATCTTTTCTCATCAAGGTTCTTGTCTTGCTTAAGTTGATCCCACCACATGGCTACCTTTCCTTGCAAGTGGTAGGTGGGAATTCTAGCTTCTACCCAGGGTGGGTAATCATGTAGCTAGAAATATTTCTTCATTTCCAACAGTCGGGCCTATTATCCCCTATCCTAGGGATAACTAAGGAGATTATTTCTCAAGGCCCATAGGTCCTAGACATGGAGTACCGAGATCCATATGACTTGAGCTTGGCCCTGGAGAGCCCATATTTTCTTTAGTGCATCCTATATATCAGCAACAACAACATCCATTCCATTAGACTGATTTTGAAGTAACAGTGGGTTTTGCCTCATTAGGTAATGAGTCTGAGTATCATGGTATGTGTCGCTCTGATTTTTGAAGCATTTGAATATGTGCACTGAACTCTCTTTTGTTTCGTGACGTTTGCTTGGAAATTATGCTCTTTAACTTGTCCATACCTGAGGGGGATGACATAGTGCCCTAGTAAGTTGGTTCCCTTTGGTGTGAGTTACCATTGGGTGGGTCTATGAAATGTCATCATCCATTCCTTCCATACTTACCACTTTTCATCATTGTCCCTCTCATCTTTCCGCTACCTTAGTTCGGGCATTGGGTTCTCCAAGATATTAAGGGTTGTACCTTGCCTTCTGGGAAGAAGGGGCTAAAGGCTCAGAGGGTAAAAGTAGCTGGAAAAATTTAAAATCCAAAATAAACCTTGAGATGCTTTGCCCAAGGATTCCCGAGAAAGCAATAAATGACTTCTCAGCAAGAAAAGGGTACCCGTAAAATAAAATAAAACTCAAGATCTAGTTGGTGGATAGGAGGTACCATCATGAGCTAGACTATTAGGTCCATGGGCATGTAGCGGTATGACATAACCATCCATCTGGTCACCAAACCAGGGTAGTGGCTCTTGGTGGTGTTATCACTCCAAGAAACTCCTTAGGGTTGTAGGCTAAGGATGCTTGGTAACTTAAGAAAATAATGTGTAGGTATGCTTGGAATAATGGGATCACTCAATGATTAATGTAATAGACAACTCATCATACATTCAAATGAAATAGTGCTTTTAGAAAACAATAATCAGATCAAGTATTTTAAAAGGAGAGGATGAAGAACACTAATCTTGATTGCCAAATACAACTGGGTGTAGGGATTAATGCAAGATAGTAAGAAATCCTTCACTTCAAGTCTATGAGCTCAATAAAGAGATGACAGTCTTTATAAGCTAAGATAGACTGAAATAAAGTACAGAAGAGGATGCATGAATATTTCTGATATTAAAGGCAAAAGGAGAATGTAATTTTATTATGAAATAAGAGTCTATACAGTAACACAAAATGTATTCCCAGTTTGAACCCTTGTCTCTTAGAAAAGATAAGCATTTATAGCCTTTTACAATCGGTTTTTAAGATCCTGAAAACTTGGATCTGTATCTAAAAATAGAAAATAAAACTAACTAAGGCAATTGATAACAAAGATTAATTGCTAGAACTCGAACTGTCTTCTATATCAATATTTGACATCTATACTTCATCAGCTTCTGGACTTTGTTGTGCCATGGAAAGGTAAAGGCACCTGTCTTCTGTAGTTGGATTTCTTCAATTAATCATAGTCAAAACTTTAGGAGACCGATTTAGCATTTGGTTTTCAAAATCTCCACGAATCTCTAATGCTGAGTGTTTTCTGACTAAGTGGTTAATCCTTTGATGCTCTTGAACTTCTTCAAATACTTGAAAATCACCCTGCTCCATCTTTAGCCTTCAAATATTCTTTTTGTGCTTTCACCAGCTAATTTGCCTTATGATTCGCTGGTTAGCTGGTGAAAGCTCTGCCTTTCACCAGCTAACTGGTTGTAAATTTACCCTTTGTGCTGGTGAAAGTTCTGTCTTGGCAAAAAGGAAACTTTCACCTCCAAAAATATTGTTTTATCAAAAACTTAGTGTGTCTCTACTTTATCTCCTTGCATATTCACAACAACCTGGGCTAGCACTTGTAGATTTGGGTGCGACTTATGCTTCTGCTTCAATTTTCTAATTTTCCTCTTAAGGTGTTTTGCTAACCACCATAAACTGTTATAATCTTTGGTGATTTTCTTCTTTCTCTTTTTGTCTTTGACACTTTCATGAGCCAACTTCTCAAATGCTGCATTTGTCTCTGCGAAATTGTCAGATAGAGTTTTGTATCTCGCCTTGATTACTCTTTCTAAAAACTCCTGTTGAGCAATCACTTCTTTTAGTTGCTTAATTTTTTGTGATTTCTTTGATTTTTTGCTCTTTGATGTTTCACCTTCATCAGTGGGAGTAAAAGTCTCACAATCCTGTGCAAATTCCATGGAGTGTTCAGGGCTTTTAATGGCTGGACTTTCACCTTCTTGCTCTGGCTCTGTTTCTGAGTCTGTGTATGGTAGATTTAGAATATTTGTCTTCTTTTCTGTAGGCTGCTCTGAAGTGGTTTCAAAATGTAATTTTTTCTTTGATCTGTGAGACTTTATGCCGGAAATCCTATCTTCTGGTGGTCCTGGAAGAGTTCTCCTCTTCCTCGAGCTGCTCTGAGGAGTTAATTGCTTTTTCCCAGCTCTCTTCTGCTCATTCATGGGCTGAGTTTGGGTTTCAAAGCCTTCCCAAAAAAGAAAATGTTGCCAAGTCCTTCCTCTTTGTCTTAGTTCCTCTAGAATTATCAATTTGACCAGGCCGAAATGACAAAGAGTGTTTTTCATACTTAGAGGTTCAGCCCTAATCTTTTTACATACTTTAGTTAGGCTTTTGTGAAAGAAGAAAGGTAAATTTAGGAGAGTTTTCCCTATGAAATGATCTAAGATCTCGAAATGGTATAGCATCAGCTTGTCATACCTGCTTTCTGAGGTTATATAGAGTTGAATGCCTTTGAACAGGTCTTGCCATTCATCCTCCAAATAAGAAACTTGCATGCTTTTCTTCCATGTGACATTTCTGAATTCTGCCTTAAGATATGCTCTGAAATTGAGATTCTTGGTTGCTGTTGTCTTGAACCAGCTCTGGCCTGATCTAGGTAAACTGGTTGCTGTAGCAATGGTGGCTTCATCAACTATGATTTCTAAAGAACCCATGCAGGCTTTGTTTCCATCATACAATTTAGCAAACGCTTCAGCTGTTGTTTGGTGGCAACCATTCTGTAACTTTTCAACATAACCCATGCAGCCTGCGTCTGAGAAGCGTTTTTGCACCTCTGGATGTGCGTGTAAAAAGGACAGACTGTCTAATTCTTTCCTTAACAATGAACCACTTCACTTCCTTGCCATCTGTAACTCGAACCCCAGACAATTTTGCAAACAAAGTCACTGCAACTTGCTGTTTGAGCCAAGGTTTGGCGCTGGTGAAAACTCTCAGCGTTGTCTTTCAAATATGAAACCATAACATATGCCTGTGGATAATGCATGTTGGGAATATGAAGTGTCGATTTGATGTCGCCAACTGACTAGTATCGCTCCTTTACCTGTGATGATGAATTTGAATTCGTCATCTCCAATGCCATTATCTCATGAAGCATGCATTCACGAACACGATCCGCTATGATATCCGATTTAGACGTGCATAACAGAATCCTCATCATTATTCGCTTTCACCAAATCCTTATAATGATTACGTCACGTGTGTTGAGCATGTCATCTTTTGATTTCTGAAAATGTGGAGGAAAAACATGTGTTCCGCGCTTTCACCAGCTAACGGTCTGCGGGAAAGTACTCCTTAACTGTTGAAAATCATCGTTTTCACCAGCTAGTCATCAACCTTGCAACACGCGTTAGCTGTTGAAAGTCTTTTCATGAAATTTTATAGAAAAGACCTTTATGGATCAACTTATTTCTAAGATATGAATTTAAAACCTAGGTTTTGACACTAGAAGAAATTAAAACAAAATAGAGAAAACTACAAATAACCATGCTATCAACCGCAAAATGAAACCATAGTGACTGATTCATTTTGGGAGCTAACATTTGGCTCCAACTGGGATGGACACCTCCCTGTGAGGTCACCAAGAACCTAGCTAGACTCAGTAGCCTTCATTACAATTTGAAAATTTGAAAAATAGTTTTGCTCAGTACCATTGGGCATGGAGTTATTCAAGTGATAAAAACAAAGAAAACAGAACTGAAAAGAATATGTACAAGTAAAACAGGGCTTTAAGAAAAAGCCTTATGAAAAATAGGTCTTTAGAAAGTGCCCGTTTAAAGGGCCACTTGCTACTTCCTTGCCTGCAAGATTTTGGAGAACAAAGGTATTGTTCTGCTGAACTGCTGTTATGACGAAAGGACCTTCCCAGAGAGAATCAAATTTGCCATGTTTCCCCTTCTCTTGCCTTGCTGCATCCCATTTTAAGACTAGTTCCCCTGTTTTGAAAATATTTGATTTGACTTTCTTGTTGAAAATCTCCTTCATCTTTCCTTGGTGTAATTCTGTCTTTTCCAAAAGCTGCTCTCTATCTTGCTGCAACTCTACCAAATTATGTATTCTCCGAGTTAAATCACTTGGTTCAGAGTCAGTTTCTTGTAAAAACTTTGCAACTGGCAGTGCAAGTTGAACAAGAAATATGGCTTCAGTACCATATACCAACTTGAAGGGAGATGTACCAATTGACTTTTTACTTGTAACCCTGTCAGCCCACAAAGAAAATTTCAGCTTGGAATCCCAGCCTCTGGTATTTTGTTCAAGCAACTTCTTTATAATTCTGACTAAACTCTTATTCAATGACTCAGCTAAGCCATTTCCTTGTGGATAGTAAGCAGTGGAATGTACTAGTTGAATTCCCAGTTCTTCACATAATTTTACCAAGTGCTTATCTTTGAATGCAACAACGTTATTAGTGACTATTCTCTTAGGGAAACCAAATCTGGCGAATATGTTTTCTTGCAGAAAATTAATGATGACATTATGATTGGCGTTCCTGGTAGTAATAGCCTCAATCCACTTTGTAAAATAATCGGTGGCAACAAGGATCCACCTGTGCTGACTACTAGAAGGCGGGTGAATCTCACCTATGAAGTCCATACCCCATTGCTGGAAGGGACCTGTGACCACTATAAGTCTGAGGGGAAGAGATTTTAGTTGTTGTTTTCCTTCAAATCTTTGGCACTTGTCACATGTTCTCACAAACTCACACACATCTGAAAATAAGGATGGCCAATAATAACTAGATCTTAAGATTTTATGTGCGGTGGTCTTCCAATAGTGATGTCCTCCACATTCACTATTATGGAACTCAATCATGACCTTAGCTGCTTCTTCTTGGTTTATGCACCTCAATAATAAACCTATTGGATTTTTCCAGAACAATAAGTTGCCATTGATGCAGAAATTCATGGCTTTGAGATTTAAAGCCCTTCCTTGTGTTTTTGTCAAATCTGAAGGGACTGATAAAGTTTGCAGAAAATGAATAATGTGATTGTACCATTTGCAATTAGCTAGGTGAGCTAATACCTGCATTTCCTCACTTCTTTTATCCTCTGAAGACTGAACATTATCTGCATTAACACTTACCAAATTTATTTCGAGTAGTTTACAATTTTCTTCCGCAAGAAGTTTGGCAAGGCCTTGACCCTTCACAAGTTTTGCTAGTTTAATTTCAACATCAAATTCAATTAACTTTGCTATCTACTTACGCCTTTTCCCATCTATGTCGGGTTGTATAAGCACATCATTAACTGAAATCGAGGGTACGTAAGCTATTACCTTGGCTTGAAGGATGTAAACTCTGAAAGCTTTTAATGACTTGATAAGTGCATATGCTTGTTTCTCCAATAATTCATACTTCACCTCTGCATCCCTCAAGACTTTACTGAAGAAGGCAACCGGTTGCTCCTGATCATCGGCATTTCTCTGCAAGAGTAATGCTGCAATGGTATCTTTTGAAGCAAATGAAAATATATAAAATTCCTTGGCGAAGTCGGGGCTGATCAAAACAGGGGCTGTCGTAATGGCTTCTTTGATAGAATTGAATGAGTGTTTGGCTTCTTTAGTCCATTTTACTTCGGAGTTCTTTCTTAACATAGCAGTAATATGCTTCGTGAGTTCTACAAAGTTTGCTATAAACCTCCTGATAAAGTTTATAGTCCCAAGGAAAGACTGAATGTCCTTCTTTGATCTAGGAAGAGATAGATTTTTAATTGCTTCTACTCTTTTTGGGTCGATTTTCACCCCATCAGCTGAAACAATATGTCCAAGTAATTTCCCTTCCTTAAGTGCGAAATTTGATTTTTTTGGATTAAGAGAAATGCCATACCTTTGACATTTTAGGAATGTCTTTTTTAAATGCTGCAAATGAAGTTCATGGCTGCTCGAAAAAATAGTGATATTGTCAAGATATACCAGGACAAATTTATCTTTCTCTCCAACGAAAGCAATGTCCATCGCCCTTTGGAATTTCGCTCCTGCATTCATCAATCCAAAAGGCATCTTTTCGTGCATAAACGTACCCCATGGAGTGGTAAAAGTGGTCTTTTCTTTATCGTCTGGATGGACAACAATCTGGTTGTATCCAGAAAACCCATCAATAAAAGACATCACCTTTGATCCTGACACCTTCTGCAAAATATGTTCCATTTTGGGCAGAGGGTAGTTGTCCTTCCTAGAGCACTTATTCAAATTTCTGAAGTCCACGCATAGTTTGATCTCTCCATTCTTCTTTCTGACCGGTACAATATTTGCAATCCATTCTGAATATCTGAGAAGTATGATAATGCGGGCATCCAATAATTTTTTGATTTCCCTTTCCATTGTAGGCAACAACAAAGGATTAAAAGATCTAAGTTTCTGCCTAAATGGTTTGGTATCTTTGTTTAAGGGGATCTTTTGCTGAATTACCTCTATGTCGAAAGTCTTCAAGTCATCATATTGCTAAGCAAAGATGTCAGCAAACTCCTTTAGCAATTCTCCATAATCAACCTTTTGTTTTTCAGTCAAATGTGAAGCTAAGTTGACATATTTAGGATCCTGTTCATCGGCTACATTATACTGCAAAACTTCTGAATCTTTTTCCCCTTTTTCCAATTTGACAACTACATCATTATTATCAAAAAGCCTTTCTAAAGGGACCAAACCTTTAGGAATTCTGTTGGTAGACAAATGTATTATTTCATGTGCTGCAATTTTTCTTCTGAATTTTGGCTTCTCAATTTCATCGTCATTTTCATTCTCCCGATCAATCTGCAAGTCTGCAAACTCATCTATTACTGCAAGAAATCTAGTGAGTTCAGCATCGTCTTCGAAAACCTTCCAAAATTTTACATTATCAGGGAGGGATGGCCTATATTTAACTTGAATTTCGTAATTCAATTTATGAGGCAGAGGAGGTATGAAAGCAAAGGCTGACACAACTAATGAATCAACCAATTCATTCATTGCTCTGGGTACATATGAAATTTTAAAATCTGCAAAAGTATGAATCGCCCTCAAAACTTCGTCTCTATATGCTTTCAGCCTGACATGTTTTGCTTGAAAGGACTTATTCACCCGTTGAATGATTAAATATGCATCTCCGAATACATGCAATCTTTTAATCTCCATCTCTTTGGCTGCATTTAACCCCAGAAGTAGTGC
The DNA here is from genome assembly GCA_032191745.1 of Picea mariana. Classification (NCBI taxonomy): domain Eukaryota; kingdom Viridiplantae; phylum Streptophyta; class Pinopsida; order Pinales; family Pinaceae; genus Picea; species Picea mariana. The sequence goes on from JASDQU010105572.1 coordinate 85,479, forward strand.
CTCATATTCTGCAATATTGTTAGTCACTTTAAAATCAAGTTTAAAGGACAAATGAGAAGTTTTCTTAGAAGGGGAAATCAGTACTATCCCTACTCCTGCTGATTCTTTGGTACAAGCACCATCAAAGAACATGGTATAAAGATCGTCCTCTGCTGCTTCTGCAGACTGAACTGCGGGCTTTCTAAGAAACAATGCATCTGGTAATGAATCATCAATTTGTAAAATACAAGATCCCATACCTGTGTCGACATAATAGATAGGATGATTGGATGGAATTTGTTCGTCACTGATTACATATGCCAGCTGTGATTCCCTGTATAACCTTCTATTCACCCCTCCAAAAACAGGGATAGTAGCGTAGGAGAGATCCATTTGAAGAGTGCCACCTAGCCTCTTCATCCACGATCTTGATAACAGACATCCAAATTTAGGTGGTATGTTTGCCACTACTATATCCATAACCATAGTTTTCATGGATGCTTGGGTTAAATTTACAGGCAAGTCCTTGATCATTCCAAGACATTTTACTTTTCGAGAGTCAAAAGAGAAAAGATCGTGGTAAGACTTGGTGATCTCTAGCCCAAGCTCATCCATGACCGCCTTTGGCATTAAATTGTGAGAAGCACCGGAGTCCAACACATAGTTATGTAATGTTTTCTCATGAATATTTAGAGAGATGTAAAAGGGAGGACAACTTTCATCTCTATATTCTATCATTTGGCCCAGAGTAATGGTTGGATTTTCATCATATATGTTGAGAATATCAGCAGAAGGGGATATAGATTTGGGATCCAGATTTTTGAGGATATCCTTTTTGAATATTTCATTTTTCATTAACTCATCCAGAGGAATGGGAATTTTAATTTTCTGTATTTCAGCCTCAAAATTGAAAGAATATGGGACTTTATTAGAGACTTTTACCTCATTTAAAGGAGCTTTCTGAATGATTTTTTGTTCAACAGGGGCTTGGCTTTCCGAAATTTGTTGCTTGACAGGGGCAACAGTCTTCTTTGGAGGAGCTGATGCTTTTGCTTTTGAGGGATCTGTTTGCTAATTCTCCGATGTCTGATCTTTTTTCTTAACAGGGGCTGTGCTCTTTTCAGGAGAGGCTGGTGTGTTCTGTTGGGCAGTATCAAACTTAGATCGGAGATTATATCTATTCTTATCTTCCGTCGTAAAAATGCCATCATCAGCAGAATTATCCTCTGTCTGTTCAGTCATCAATGCCTCTTCGTAGTCGTGTTGTGTCAGATAAGATTTCCCTGTTTCTTCTCCAAAACAATGAATATTATCTTCTCCATCTTCTTGATAATCACCTTCATCTTCATCCATCACAACATTTTGAAGAGGGGCCTTTATTCTCTGATCTTCAGTAGAATTCTTTTCTCTTTGCAAAATCTGTGTTGGCTGATTATTTCTTCTGAAGTTGTTAGGATTTTGATTTGGGTTCCTACCTGCATAATCATAAGTGCCTCTTCCCTTCACAGGCTACTTATTTTCAATCTTGAGCTTAGATATCTCAGAGGTTAGAGACTCTAGCATCTTAGCCATTTTATCTAATTTTGGGTCAGTACTTGATGAAGAAGAAGCTTCATTCCTTGGCCTTCTCCTATCATAATTTCCCTTTAGCTTTAGAGAGGCTAAAATATTTGATTCCACCTCAAGTGTAGCATCTTGCATCAGAGATAGTGTAGGTGACCTCCTTTCTCTCAACAATAAACATAACTCTGAGTCAAAAGCATCATAATATGTCATTTTGGCAGAAGCATCTGAAGGTTTTATCTCTGCTGGTATTTTACTATACATCCGGTTAAACCTTCAGAGACTGACTCACCATTTTGTTTCCTTAGATTTCCAAATTCTGTGATATAGTATACAAAATCTCTTCTATCACCCCAGTGTTTTAAGAAGGTATCATCCAATTGCTCAATTCCAGCTATGGAACCAGCAGGGAGTTCTTTGAACCATTTCCTAGCATGGCCATCTAATCTTTGGACAAAAACTTGGGTCCAAACATCTTCCTCTTCAATATTAAGGTTTTCAGCATAACTGTAGAAAGCCTCAATATGTTCTTCAACAGACACATCACCTTCACTTGTGAATTTGGGCATATACTTCTGATAGTCTCCTATCAGCATGGCTGATACTGGGTTTGGAAATATAAGTGGTGCATACCTAGTAGCTAGGATTTGTTGCATCTTAGTCAAAGGAGGTGGTGCAGCCATAACAATCAGGGGTGAGAGAGGTGATAATTCCTTTTTTGAGTCTTCAACACTGGGGGAATGTGAAGGAGGTGAATCTTCTAATGGGAAAGAGGTATGATATGAGGCTCTGTAAAAATTTGCAAGTTGTCCAGCTAAGTTTTCTTCACCTTTAGCAGATAGCTCTTGGAGAAGATGTTCAACAACAAGGAGGCTAGTATAAATGTTTAAATGATCTTCTTTCTGCTGTGAATGAAAAGACTCAAGATAAGAAGAACTATGATTTCTTTCCAAAGTTTTGGATGCTTTTTCAATCAAATTTGAATCTGACAATTTATCATCATTGCTATTTTCCTGTTGATAGAAAAGAATTTGTTCTTCTACAGTATTTACAGTTGTTTTTTCATCAGTACTCTTGGAAAACAATTCAAATTTTTCTGTAGTAGATTTTCCAGAACTAAAAAGAGGATTACCTTCTGTATCTGATTTTGAGGCTTGACCCTGAGTTGTCTTTCCTCTCCTGAGAATTAGTTCTGGATTGGGCACTGGTGTGATAGGTGATTCTTGAGGATTCTCCCTAGTACTAATCCTCTTAGGAGCCAGGATGAACTTGTGGAGTTGCCAGATAGATAATTACAACCAATAAAACATCTAATCTTTGCCTATCATCAAAGATCAGTTCTGTGTCATATCCCAGGAAAGCAGAACTTAAATTTCGATTCCCCGGCAACGACGCCAATTTGTTATCACTCCAAGAAACTCCGTAGGGTTGTAGGCTAAGGATGCTTGGTAACTTAAGAAAATAATGTGTAGGTATGCTTGGAACAATGGGATCACTCAATGATTAATGTAATAGACAACTCATCATACATTCAAATGAAAGAGTGCTTTTAGAAAACAATAATCAGATCAAGTATTTTAAAAGGAGAGGATGAAGAACACTAATCTTGATTTCCAAATACAACTGGGTGTAGGGCTTAATGCAAGATAGTAAGAAATCCTTCAATTCAAGTCTATGAGCTCAATAAAGAGATGACAGTCTTTATAAGCTAAGATAAACTGAAATAAAGTACAGAAGAGGATGCATGAATATTTCTGATATTAAAGGCAAAAGGAGACTGTAATTTTATTATGCAATAAGAGTCTATTCAGTAACACAAAATGTATTCCCAATTTGAACCCTTGTCTCTTAGAAAAGATAGGCATTTATAACCTTTTAAAATCGGTTTTTAAGATCATGAAAACTTGGATCTGTATCTAAAAATAGAAAATAAAACTAACTAAGGCAATTGATAACAAAGACTAATTGCTAGAAATTGAACTGTCTTCTATATCAATATTTGACATCTGTACTTCATCAGCTTTCGGACTCTGTTGTGTCATGGAAAGGTAAAGGCACCTGTCTTCTGTAGCTGGATTTCTTCAATTAATCATAGTCAAAACTTTAGGAGACCGATTTAGCATTTGGTTTTCAAAATCTCCACGAATCTCTGATGCTGAGTGTTTTCTGACTAAGTGGTTAATCCTTTGATGCTCTTGAACTTCTTTAAATCCTGGAAAATCACCCTGCTCCATCTTTAGCTTTCAAAAATTCTTTTTGTGCTTTCACTAGCTAATTCACCTTATGATTCGCTGGTTAGTTGGTGAAAGCTCTGCCTTTCACCAGCTAACTGGTTGTAAATTTACCCTTTGCACTGGTGAAAGTTCTGTCTTGGCAAAAAGGAAACTTTCACCTCCAAAAATGTTGTTTTATCAAAAACTTAGCGTGTCTCTACTTTATCTCCTTGCATATTCACAACAACCTGGGCTAACACTTGTAGATCTGGGTGCGACTTATGCTTCTGCTTCAATTTTCTAATTTTCCTCTTAAGGGGTTTTGCTAACCACCATAAACTGTTATAATCTTTGGTGATTTTCTTCTTTCTCTTTTTGTATTTGACACTTTCACGAGCCAAATTCTCAAATGATGCATTTGTCTCTGTGAAATTTTCAGACAGAGTTTTGTATCTTGCCTTGATTACTCTTTCTAAAACCTCCTGTTGAGCAATCACTTCTTTTAGTTGCTTAATTTTTTGTGATTTCTTTGATTTTTTTCTCTTTGATGTTTCACCTTCATCAGTGGGAGTAAAAGTCTCACAATCCTGTGCAAATTCCATGGAGTGTTCAGGGCTTTTAATGGCTGGACTTTCATCTTCTTGCTCTGGCTCTGTTTCTGAGTCCGTGTATGGTAGATTTAGAATATTTGTCTTCTTTTCTGTAGGCTGCTCTGAAGTGGTTTCAAAATCTAATTTTTTCTTTGATCTGTGAGACTTTATGCCGGAAATCCTATCTTCTGGTGGTCCTAGAAGAGTTCTCCTCTTCCTCGAGCTACTCTAAGGAGTTAATTGCTTTTTCCCAGCTCTCTTCTACTCATTCATGGGCTGAGTTTGGGTTTCAAAGCCTTCCCAAAAAAGAAAATGTTGCCAAGTACTTCCTCTTTGTCTTAGTTCCTCTAGAATTATCAATTTGATCAGGCCGAAATGACAAAGAGTGTTTTTCATACTTAGAGGTTCAACCCTAATCTTTTTACATACTTTAGTTAGGCTTTTGTGAAAGAAGAAAGGTAAATTTAGGAGAGTTTTCCCTGTGAAATGATCTAAGAGCTTGAAATGGTATAGCATCAGCTTGTCATACCTGCCTTCTGAGGTTATATAGAGTTGAATGCCTTTGAATAGGTCTTGCCATTCATCCTCCAAATGAGAAACTTGCATGCTTTTCTTCCATGTGACATTTCTGAATTCTTCCTTAAGATATGCTCTGAAATTGAGATTCTTGGTTGCTGTTGTCTTGAACTAGCTCTGGCCTGATCTAGGTAAACTGGTTGCTGTAGCAATGGCGGCTTCATCAACTGTGATTTCTAAAGAACCCACGCAGGATTTGTTTCCATCATACGATTTAGAAAACGCTTCAGCTGTTGTTTAGTGGCAACCATTCTGTAACTTTTCAACATAACCCATGCAGCCTGCGTCTAAGAAGCATTTTTGCACCTCTGAATGTGCTTGTAAAAAGGATAGACTGTCTAATTCTTTCCTTAACAATGAATCACTTTGCTTCCTTTCCATCTGTAACTTGAACCCCAGACAATTTTGCAAACAAAGTCACTGTAATTTGCTATTTGAGCCAAGGTTTGGTGCTGGTGAAAACTCTCGGCGTTGTCTTTCAAATATGAAACCATAACATATGCCTGTGGATAATGCGTGTTGGGAATATGAAGTGTCGATTTGATGTCGCCAACTGAGTAGTACCGCTCCTTTACCTGTGATGATGAATTTGAATTCGTCATCTCCAACGCCATTATCTCATGAAGCATGCATTCACGAACACGATCCGCTATGATATCCGATTTAGACGTGCATAACTGAATCCTCATCATTATTCACTTTCACCAGCGCCTTATAATGATTACGTGACGTGTGTTGAGTGTGTCATCTTTTGATTTCTGAAAATGTGGAGGAAAAACATGTGTTCCACTCTTTCACCAGCTAACAGTCTACAGGAAAGTACTCCTTAATTGTTGAAAATCGCCGTTTTCACCAACTAGTCATCAACCTTGGAACACGCGTTAGCTGTTGAAAGTCTTTTCATGAAATTTTATAGAAAAGACCTTTATGGATCAACTTATTTCTAAGATATGAATTTAAAACCTAATTTTTGACACTAGAAGAAATTAAAACAAAATGGAGAAAACTACAAATAACCATGCTATCAACCACAAAATAAAACCATAGTGACTGATTCATTTTGGGAGCTAACAGGTGGCATAGCCAAGAGAAAGGGGGTCTCTTCACGAACCAGGCTTCTCATTTCTGTGAAGTTCTTGTGGGTAATGCTGTCACCACTGGTCACCACACTAGGACAATGTCCTCCAGCTATTCTCTTGAAAAGAAAAAGCAATAAGACAAAGAATAAAAGGAATTGAATGGGCTAGGAAACAATGACATCCATGACAAGGTGCAACTCGCCCTCTACAAAGCCACCCACAAGTAAGACATACATTTCCCTATTATTATTGCACCCCTTGCCCAAAATTTCCCTACACCATATCATACAAATACATGACCTAGATTGGTATTCACCTAGGAAACACCCCAAACTTGAGGAGGATTAGCCCAATAGGACATGCTGAGACCCTCTCCAAACCTGGATTGTTAAACTACATAACGTCTTTGAGCATTTGTCTGGGTAAAGGCAGGTTTGATGCACATGTTTGGGTAATTTGATTATTAGAAGTGATTGACATTGCTATGATCCCTGTGACTTATGAGCCCATGGAGGGCGTAGTTGTTGTTGTTGCAGGACCATGTCCAATGGATAGGTACATATGGGGAGATGATTACTAGTTCAAACCTCCATGGGGCTAAAATCCCACTACATGGATGCTGTGACCCCAGCCAAGGGCAGAGAGACATTAGAGGCTTGCATTGAAGAAAAAAAAGGATGTTCCAGCAGAGACACTTCGACAGGCCTGGACCTAGGGGGATATTGCCCTCCCCCTTCAACTTTGGCCTTTAGAGGCCCATGACATCACCCTTGTGACCCTATACGTCACCCAACATCAGCTGGACATGATGGAGGCAGTTGTGTGCCAAGTGGCATGTGTGGCATCATCCAGAGGCCTTGGAAGGCCTAACGTTTTGCTCATGGAGCCTGACGTCTCACCTATGAGGTCCAACGTCACCCTAGGAGGGCATGACGTCACCACTACTGCACTTTTTAGGGTTTAATTCTTTAAATTTATGTAAAAACTGGATTTTTGATGTAATCTGGCCATGTCTGCCTTTTCTGACCTAAATTTAATTAAAGGTCATTAATATTGTATAAATAGAGAGATAAAACTCTCATTTTTTCATCATAGTTCACCCACACAAGTGTGAGGTCTGAAATTCAACCCTCTTGAAATGTATTTGGCTGAAATTAAGTGGTGCACAACTTCTTGGAGAGGCTATTCTTGGTGTATTTTGGCATTTTCATGGTGTAAAGTCTTCAACTAGGGTTTTGTTGCTAGATTATTCTTGATGAAGTAAGTAAGTATGCAATTCTTCAATTATTTTCGAATGGTTATGGTAAATTTGCTTGTTCATTTATAAGATTATGTAATTACTAGTTTGAAACCCTAGGGGAGAAGCATATGTTATTATCCTTTTCCTTATAATTTTCCACCTACTTGATTTTGCTAGAAAACATCTCTTTTGAAGAATACACTAGAGCCTACCTTTGTAGCACTCTAGTAGAATTGCTTCATTAGCTTCATATATTTTATTTCAAGTTCGATCTAAGGAAGAAGGAAATCGCTAGGGCCTAAGGTTACTTACTTCCTGGATTTTTTTCCTTCTAGGGTTTAGATATTGAGGCCTTAGGTTACTAACACTACAATTATCTCACCCTTCCCTTTAGATTACCTATTATCATTTGTTGTTTTCCTCTAAGAATTGTCGCTGCAAACTTTGACTCCATTACCCTAAAAGGTACTAGTTCACTCGTTGCAAGTGATTGATTGATCAAACAACTCTTAAACCATCTTCCCTAAGAATTTTACTAACTCTATATTAGACTAACTCACTAAATAATTTGTTGTTGTTGCAAAAGATTGCTACAACCATCTATAACAACAACAAATTCATCCTAAAAGCAAGATTAAAAGCTGATTATACATTGCCATAATTGCTTCTCACAACTACTGTCATTTTGTCAATTTAAGGCTATTATTTCTTGTCATTTTGAAGCATTATTGAGGCATAATTGTTGCACTTGTTGCTAAATATTCATTGTTGTTATAAATATTTATAATTCTTCAGTTTTATATTAGGTTGTTTATCTTCTAGAAGTTTATGGTTTTATGAAGCGTTGACATCATATGGTAGTTGCAAACATCATTTCTTTTCTACTTGTTGTCTTGTTTTGGGCAGGTACACTTAAATTATCTTTTGCTTCATCTCAATAAAACCTTGAACTTTTGATCAGAGTGACCTGTGAGAGGGGTGGGACTTTCTTGTAACTTTTACCTTAGCCTTATTAAACCCCCAGGTCACCAAGGACGTCTCCTATGGGTACTACTCCTAAATAGAAAGAGGTGTTCCATTAAGGTGACAATGATAGGTCATCCTCCTTGTTACGCCAATTTAGTATCCACTTACCTTTGGATCTGGGAAAGCACAAATTGCGCGATAACAGGGCCTCAACATATTTTCCTTTCTTGTGCTCACCATTGAAAGTTGGTGGCTTAATATTCCCGAGTTCACCCTGCAAGATGTCTTCCTCAGGTCTTCTCCTTTGCCTCTGAACTGGAGACACACTTGGGCTGATCCATGGACCTAAACTTGCATGAGTTATTCTAGTGGAATGCCTTGGAGAATAATGGAATCTATTCATGCTTCTTGGCTGCCTATCATTCCCATGATCATCTCTTTTTTTATGGGATCTTGATGTTGATACTTGTCTAGCACTAGTTGTTTTCTTGGTGCCATATTCCTTGTTAACTTGCTTTTGTATCCTGTTTAGGATTTGAAGTATCTCTTATTGAGCCTTCATGATCCTCTCATTATCGGTCCTATAGCTACACACTTCTTTTTGTAGGCTTCTCATAGTTACAGTCCCCTGCCTACCTCTTCTCCCATTAGACTTAGTCTTAGCATTACCCATGCTGGTATACAGACCTCCAATTTCTTCTTCGTGGCTGTAAAACCCTTGAGAATCCTCCATGTCTCTAGTTCTCATGTAAGAACTAAAGTGTGCCTTTTTTGTATCTCTAATTCTGCAAGAATGTGAATGCAATAATTGTTGTTAGAATTAAGCATATTACAAAATGTCTATCAATTTAGATTACAAGTCATTATTCGTTTTAAATTATGAAGAATATTAATGCCTTACTCTCAAGTAGGATTCCTAAATGCATTCATTTTAGAAACGACTTTCCAATGACTGTGCTCATGCATCAATCTGAGTTTTGAGCAAATAGTTACAACAATTACAAGTTGCAATTTCCACTCTTTTGCTGCTACATAATTCACTTTTATCACTTTTGAAGAAAATATAAAGCCCAAATCAAAATTTTGGGTCGAAAGATCTTCGCCGTCGATCTATATTAATCGATTCAGCGTGACTCTAGTCATATCTCTTATTCATACTTTCCATGAACCCGCCACCAACACTTGGCTTCTTTTTCCTTCACGCACTCATGGACTCATAAACTTGTAACCTTCCTTTCATAAGTCCATCCGAGAAGTATCAACACTTAGCCATTTTTCCATCTATGCGGACTCGTGGAATCTAAACTTGTAATGTTCCTTTCATAAGTCCATCCGAGAAGTCCCAACAATTAGTCATTTTTCCATCTACGCGTAATCGCAGACGCATAATCTTATATCCTTCCTTTCATAATTCTGTCAGAGTAGTCTCAACACTTAGCCATTTTTCCATCTCTTACCATAGACTCGTGATAAATTGACACTTAGACAAATTCCAAGATCTTACCGCAATTTCGTGAGACTGACAGTTGGATTACCACATGGCTCCACATCACCGACCAATTGTCATCCCATCCAACATGTACTTGCCACCATGGAAGTACACATATTTTCTACCACGTCAGCTGACACGTGGCCTCAACGTCATGCCAACGTCATCGTATGAAAATATACCCAAATTGTTCTGATTTGATTATGTTCAAAATTTACAAAGAGTCTCAATTATTCACAGTACCCATGAAATTTCTCTCAATTTTACTGCAGTAATTTAATAAAACAAGTTGCAGACATACTCCATAATTAATTCTTTGCTAATTTTCACTTCAACGATATGCTAACTCGGCCCATCCAAGATCACCGTTGAAAACTGGGCTCTGAGACCACTTTGTAATGTACCCAACCACCATGGCCGGGCCACGCTACACAAAAATTTCTCAATTACAACTCTGATACCATAATGTAACATTCCCCAACCCAACCGAGGGACATTAAGATGCACAATACACATTAAAATGAAACTTCTACTAACTAAGTAATTATTTTACTATTAGTCGATTTCCCGTAGCTTACAACTACAAATTTAAAACAGGTTTAGCTATTGTCTATAACCATAAAATATATGCATCTAAAACATGCTAATAATCAACATGAAATGCAACTAAACCGCTCATTACAACAACATATAAGTCATTCTCATTTACGCAGAGTTCATGCACATTAATAACACATGTAATAACTCAATACAAGATAAAACACTTATCTTTAAACAAGAATCGTGCAACTCGCTGCTTGGGACAAACGTTCCACCAAACCATAGACTGACTATTCCAAATCTCAACATCCAGTCACCCCCGAGCTGAGGCTAGTAATACACAAAAGAGGGTGGTCTCTTAGAGTCCACTCGTAGCTCATAAAACTCGTAACTCAACTGATATTCTCCTACAACTATCCCGATTTTCCCACCAACTTTCTCTTCCTCCTGACCTTCCCAACCCAAGGAATGCACCATTCGTTTATCAAGAATAACCCAAGGGATGTACCATCCGTTTATCACGGATAAACCAAGGGATGTACCACCCGTTTATAATTTTTAACCCAATGTATGTACCATCCTTTTATCAAGGATAACCCAAGGAATGTGCCATTCGTTTATCGGGGTCTCTCTGGAACATGTAACTAGGAATATCTTAGCTCGGAACTCAAGGGAACTTGCTGCTAGAAAAACTATCAACGAACCCACAACAAACACTTGTTGTTTTAGTGAAACCCACACAAGAGTTCACTCTTCAGGCTTGATAACTTAGCTATTCAGTTCTCCAACTCCAGTTCGCTCTAGTTACACTCCAGTTACACTCCAGAGTTCTCCCTCCATGGCTGCACCAACTCCAAGCTCTCTTTCTTTCTCTCTCCTTTCTTCCCATGCACAAAGCTTGACTTGCTAAAACTTGTTCTCCCAACCCATACAAATTACCTCTCTTGTGGCTTGCCTTTCTTAACTCACACTCTTCCCCAAGCTGATTGTGCTCAACCCCCATGTGCCCAATAACTATGGGATGTGACCACTCACACATGTATTCAATGATTGGCTTTGGGAACACTCAATCAAAAAGTGGAAGGTTCGTATACAATAAACAATTTTAGGAAAAATGGGTTGGATTAATAGACATGGGTAATTCCCCCTTTGACCCCTCTTGGCCATTATCTTAGAAACTTCCCTCTCTTGTGGATTAATTCAACCCCCATCTCTTGTCCATGTCCCCTTAGCAGCTGGCATCACATTTTATTTTTAAAACATAGATATACAATTCACATATTACATCGCTTGGTCGTAGCCACATATTATATCCACATAAGCATTAATTAAATTGGGGATTATAATGGGGATGTTGTAGCTAAGGCCCCTTTAAAAACAAAGGCGATAATATATGATATGAAATGAACAACTATATAATTTCTCATATGTTCTAGTACTTTCTAGGGTAGAAAATTAAAGAGATGGCCTTGTCAAGCCCATTTTAGGCGTCAATCCTAATTTCATGACTTGGGGTCCTTAAACTTCCAGAGCTTGTTTCAAGATTTAAACAACCTTTCTTTGGGTCAAAACTTTAAAGGCAATCCCATTCCCTAGTCATCATTTGATCTTTGTATTTAAGCTTAGTTGGGATTGGTGGAATAAGATAGATCTAAGTGTAAGGGCATTCTCAAGTTATGCGATTTTTTTTGCAAAAGGAATAATGGGAGACAATATCCGATCTAGAAAAAAAAGGCATTTAATTCTTTGGTTAGACCTCTAAAGACAAGCAAAAAACATTGTCCTGTGCAAAGGATATTTATAAAAAGATTGGAATTCATCCCTCAGTTGAATCTTATGTCCACGTAACCAAGAAGAAAAGCTCTGATTTTGTCTAAGCATGCCTTGACTGGAAAGTTCATGGGCCTTTGGTGATCCAAAATGGATCATGAAACCAAAATGGGTCCACGAAGGCCTAAAAATCAAAGTTCTCAGAATCGCTTCAAAATGAACGTGTGGGTATGCCTCGTCGTTATGAACCCAATGCAACTTGAACAGGCTCAAACAAACGTCGTACGAGCAAGATATTGCATTTTGTTCATTTTGCCAAACATGCAAAATTTTTGTTGACTGTACAGTCCGTACAGTGCTGACGTGGCAGATGACCGTACAGTCCGTACAACCATACAGTGACATGGCAGGTACATTGGCATGTTGAATGGGAAGGCAGGTGGTCAAATCACATTTGGACATGTGGCATATATGTGGGCGAATGGTATGGTGCCATGTGTCTCAGTCATGGGATGCCACATGGCACCCCTTAATTGGTTGTTGGTTGTGGCAAAATGTATGGACTCCACGGTAGTCGAACTCGTGACCTCCGGTCCGAGCGAGTGCTTTGGCAAGGTCGGGCTACCAGCCTGCCTTCGTTGTTCCTTGTAATATATAGTTTAAATATATTATTTAAACTTGCAAACTTTGTAATTTGGGCAGAGTTAAGAGCTGGGGCCTAGCCCCAACCCTGACGCATATGACCTTACCATGTGACTACACCACACAACATTCCTTTTAGGCGTGATCCAACTAGCCCCGATGAACTCGCATACGACCATTACATATGCCCACTCTTCAACCTTTCGCGCAGATATATGGGGATAACGCTCGATCGGTCAGGCTAGCTCGCCGACCAGGGCACATGACCAGATGCTCGAAACCAGGGGATAAACAAACATAAGGGTGCGTGGAGGCATAAGGGCATGACCATATGGCCTGGTGCATACGACTAGGAGCCAAGGACTGGAGGGGCTAGCGTGCTCACACCAGACCAGGGCCACATGGAGGGCGCTCATATGACCAAGAGCTCGGATTTTGGGGGCTGCACCCTATATTTATCAAAAAAGTGGGTTTGTAACTATATTATAAGATTTTTATTGATTTTTAAGCCTGTTTGGGGGGATTTTGGCCATTTTTAGAGGATTTGGAGCCCTTTTTGAGGCCATATCTTGGGGGGAAGTTGGGAGTTTGTTGCCAACTTCAAGCTATTAGATCATGTTGTCATTGATGCCAATGGTTTGATTTATTGATGTCAAGTGATTGATTGATGCCAAAGGATTGGTTGATTAATGATTGATGTAATGTAATATGTATTTTCCTTGATGAGAATGCATAGATGAATATGGATCAATGAGTTGTCATTGATATGATGAAGATGGATCAATGAGTTGTCATTGATACATGATGAAGATGGATTGATGTGGTTTCATTGGTATATGNAGAAGAATGGTTGGAGGACCCATGCTCTCATTATTGTCTTATCATGATTGATAAGGTGCACAAATGAATGAACTCCAAAGTGGTCCCCTTATGGTGAAATCCCTCATAGGAAGACGCTTTGCGGATTGATTTATTCTAGAAGAATGGTTGGAGGACCCATGCTTGTATGTGGAATAATGAGAGGAAGATCAAGGAAATGTTGGTGAAACTATCCTAGATGGATAATGCTTATCATGCCATTTCCGGTGGTATGTGAAATTTCACATAACTCCTCATGGTTTGAGAGTTATGGCTGGTTTGAGAGTTATGGCCTTACGAAGATTAAGGACCCCCACATGAAGGCTTGAAGCCCCTAAGGTCAAAGAAGTCAAAGTGACCTAAAAGAAGAAATCATTATTTAAATGATAAAGTAAAGTGACCTAAAAGAAGAAATTATTATTTAAATGATAAAG
>JASDQU010105573.1:7425-21587 GCA_032191745.1 Picea mariana
GGGCATATGAAGTATATTTGCGTTGTGTGGTGGCCTCTGACGCCTTCACATAATGTCCTAGGGTGTTTCCAATGCCCATTAGGATTTCTTCCAACCAGAACTCCTGCGGAAGGGAGTACAGACGAATCCAGACTGGGGCCATAGTGAAGTCTTCTTTGTCTGGGCTAAATCTTTCAGTCCAGAAACGAAGGAACAGCCCGGCTGAGTTGAAGAAGTATGGCCCATTTTCAAAGATTTGATCCTTGTCTTCTAGGTTATATAAGATGATTGTAAAGAAACCTTTCGAGCTGAGTTGGAGTTCATAATCACCTTTGGGGTTCCACCAGTGATTTACCCATTTGTTGAGGTCTCTCTCGGTTGGCCATAGCCCTAGAAATTTGCCAATGAGTGCATGCTCCCGCATGAATTACGTATGCTCTCCCACTCTGTTCGAGCTTATGAGGTATCTCGGCGTTTTCTCAGTCTGCGGAATGCATTTGCCCAGTTCCCAGCTCCGCGGGTGCTTTGGTTGGGAGGTGCTGGCATCGGTGTCCATGTCCGCTTTGAGGCCTTGCTCCCTAGCCAGGATCTGTTCTCGAATCTGCGACGGCGGTTCGAAGGCGGGTCGAGCCCCCCCCCCCTCGGCTCCCATTCCCCTGCAGCAGAAGGAGCTGGTCGATGAGAGGCGCCGCGCGCTGTTGTTCGCTCTGAATTTTTGATTTGGGATCGTTTTTCCACCTAGGGTAGGGCTAGGGTTCTGCAGAGCTCACGGTCCCCTTAAGAAGATCATCATTAATATTTAAGTTGTTTTTATTTTAATTATTATTTTTTTTTTTATAGGTAGACAAAATTTTACCACTAGCGTAATTTAGATTTAGACCTTAAATTTTGTACTAGGGGACATTTAAGTAGGGAAATTGTTTTTTTTTTTTTTAAATACTTAACACGTTATTTGTCCTAAGGCAGTCTAGGTTCATTCATTTATCAAAACAACATGACGTTCCCTTCAGGACGCACTAGGTGCTCCAAGGGTGCCNTTTTTTTTAAATACTTAACACGTTATTTGTCCTAAGGCAGTCTAGGTTCATTCATTTATCAAAAAAACATGACGTTCCCTTCAGGACGCACTAGGTGCTCCAAGGGTGCCACTCACCTCTTTCCATTTTTCTTAAACGACGTGCCCTTCAGGATGCACCACGCTCCAAGGGTGTCACTTGCTTCTTCGCTGACTTGGTAGACATCAAAAACCCCTGGAGTCAATACTCCACCACGTGAACTTGTGGGAGACTAAGGGACTCTAAGGAATAAGGCCCCCACCTTATTGCACACCCCTTAGAATCTTCATGAGCGACTATCGCAGTCTGCCCTCACGGCATCATGGGTCCTCTCGAAATAGGTAATCATTAACCTACAATTTGAGCCACGGCAGGAGTACTAATAGGTTGTGGCAAGGCTGTTGTTCACACCTCTCCCTCTACATCTCTGGTAGTCGTGCATGACCCCTTTACTCCACATGTGAGTTTGGTCAGCAAGCTATCGTCAGCTTGCATCATCAACAAATCATGTCAGAATATATCCATATCTTATCATCTAATCAGATGTACTAATATCATAGTAAAAACAATCAAACCCCAATATTACATTCCCCGAATCGATCTGGAGTCCAAGGGGTTCCATCGATGCCTCTGCATCCTCGAGGTCCAAAATCCTGCACACTCAGTGAAACCGAGTCAATAGCACTTGTCTATGTCAATGCAGTAAAACAACATGTCATCAACCCATAATGCCTCATAATCAAAATCAAAAATTTTAATGGCATAATAATCTGGATCACTTGTGAGCAAGTGTCCTCAAAGAATAAGTTCACTCAGTGAACCAAAGCGGGATGTTACACTGAGTACATAGAACAAATCTCTTCAAATGGATTGACACCATCAACTACTAATGAAAGTCTAACATTACGAGGTTCTTCTTTAAAAATTAACCAATTTTATTCGATGTAGTTCAATGTAGAACCATCTGTAGGAATTCAAAGAACATCATCTCGACTTCTATTCTTTGCATGGAAATCCATAAACTGTGTTATACTTTGGCACCAGAACAACCGCTGGAAACATGGAATTATCATAATATAACGAAGAAATTTGCGAGACACCTTCTTGGACGCTCAATCGGTTCGATAACTACTTATTTGAAATTTTTGGCATTCATTTTCTAATGCATATTGTATATAATATATGATATGATCATTAGGACATGCATCAATAGCCTGATAGTCCATTCCAATTTCTTTCATAATCACGGATATTTCTCAATATGTGCATGGCAAAATATTTGACATCTGTAATAGAACATCACCTAAAAATCTACAAAATTCTAAACAATAATTCAATGTAAACAATATTAATCATCAATCTATCATCCAATATACTAATTTACAAATTAGAAAACAATAACAATACAGGGAAAAATTTAACCTTTTAAGTATTTGTGAACATGCCGGCATAAATAATTAACAAATTAAATATCTTAGTATTTGTGTGAGACATGTGTTTGATAAACCATTCAAAACCTTCAGGTTCACCAAAAACAATATAGCAGATAAAAAAGATTTGTTGTTGAGCCTTCATAAAGAGGTTGACGTGACTTCTCGAGTAGAGGATCAACATCATTACTATCATCCTGATTGTCCTCATCCATTGGAGAAAATGTGTCTTGGATCAATCTATGTATCTCATCTTCCTGATTTGATTCACTAACGTTATGTCCATCCATATCATCATGAATAACTTGATCAACAGCTTCAAAATTCTAATCTCGAAGTTCATCTCCATGTAAAGTAGTATTTCTGCTAGTACTTGGCAAATAACTCTCTGGAGGTCGACACTTTGGGGGAATTGTCTATATATTTAAAAACAACATAGAAAATTTAGTGTGTATAGAAAATATAAAAATCCTGATAAGAAATATTACTAAAATTCATGACATACTGATTATTACAGAGAATACATTAAATATCGAATCCTCTTACCAAGGGACGATATTCATAACCCCCTTCGGTGTGCCCCTTCTCCCTACAATGTCTTTGGGTTGTTGTTATTAAAAGTCTTCTATTTTGCAAGCCTTTGCAATCATAGCAAGGGCAATAACATTTTCCATCTCCCCTTGCCTCTAATGTCTCTCTTAACCGAGCAAGCTTCCTGTCATTTTCGTTCATTGTGACAAATCCTTGTCCTAAAAAGTAATTGTCTTACCTACACCATACCAAACATTAAGTCGTCAATTTTTTATAGTTTGGCTACTCCTTTCAATTATGATATGTTTATTTACAGTAACCTACATCTTTATAATAAGCTCAACGTCTTTATAATAAGGCGATCATATGTGTAAAGGATCAACATCATGACGACATAGATAACATCTTTATAATAAGGTCATATGTGTACAAATGTTTTCTTTATATAATAACGACATATATACCTAACATAAGTTTAGGGTTAGTGTTTATGTATCTTATTATTCCCTGCTAAAGAAGGGAATATAGCAATCAATTACTATCATTTCACTGATCAGGGTTGAGTTTCAAGAGAAATTCCATATCTTTATCAATGAAAAGAGAGAGAGATTATAGATACAATTGAAGGGAAAAGGGTACGTGGATTACATAAACCTAGAACATTATGGATTTCACGTACCCTTTTCCATAGAATATAATAACTATATCCAAAAGCCAAAGACATGAAATATGGTACTACACATATTATAATATATTTTCAAGGAAAAAACAAGCTAAATGCAAATTGGACATTTGAAAAAAAAATTACAAGTTAAATGAGTACATCAATAAAAAATAGCATACTAACCTTGCAAGTTCAAAATCTGAGCTATGTAGATTGAGAATTGGATTTTTTCAACAGGTGGGTGACGGGAAAAAAAAACAACTCAAACAAAAGCCAAGAATAGTGTCACAACTATAGAAATTGTGTCGCAAAGTCTCTTAAAGTCACGTATATATAGATAAAATAGTCAACTAGCCGTTAACACCGACCAATGAGATAGAAAAACTTTTCGTCTCTATTGCCACGAAAGTTCGTCGCTATAGCAACGAAAATCTAGACTATGTTAATTTAATATTTTCATGGATATTGCGACGAACTTTTGTGGCAATATCAATGAAAATCTCGCCCTGTTTAAAAAAATGATGAAACTAGTGGAAGCATGGAAAAAAATTCATGGAACAATCCGCCCATATGTAGTAGTGGAACTTCGGTATCTAAATGCAACAATTTTATTACAATGATGGATAGGATCAATTCTAAGGACTAGAGTGTGGTTTGTAAAATGATAAATCGTGCGCGTCAATTGTCAAATTTTTATAAGGAAGCCATGCGTCCAATACTGAGCCCTTGAAGAATACGAGAATTTCTTTTTGCAAAAATGTAATTATGGTTTCAAAGAGTACCAAGATCAAATGATCGATTTCTTTGATCCAATGCTTTTAATATATTTTTCCGAAGACTTCTCAAGACAAACACTTTGAGTGTTCATTGGCTGGGTGTAGATGAGATCAAAGAATACAACTTAGATGCATTAATCCAAATGAAAATGCCCTCTGTCAAAGAAAAAAGAGAACGGAAGCCGAGATTCTGAATATTCACACACATGTGGAAAATGAACAGATGATATAATGAGACCATCCATGAAACAGACATGCCACTTGTCAAAGCTATTAGCATCGGTTTTAAGAAGGTGGTGGAGCACCTGGAAACTACATAATTCTAGGAAGGCAGGTCGTTTCCATATTCCTCGAAACAAATTGAGATTTCTTTTAGATTATTTTTGGCACAAAGATTGAGTAATGTAACGAGTTAATATTTAATATGGTATTGGTGATTTAAATAACCATTTTTGGGAGAACGAAAAAGGGGGGAACAACCCGAGAGCCTTTTGGGGGTTGGGCTTGTAATGCCATTTCTTTCAGAAAATATAGAGCAAAATGCCAAGAGATTCTATACCTCGTCACTGTGTAATTCTGTATTTTATTGTATTGTTTTCTCAGGTTTACATTCATTCATTCTTCCCTATTTTACATATTCAGCTTTTAATGACTCTAATTCAGTAATACCTCTGCTATAGTCATTTATTGGGCAACCTGTTAGGTTCATCCTTTCCTCGGTTTATGTTGTGAGCAAAACAAGACATGTAGCTTGACTGTTTCTGCATAGATTACAAGTTATATATATGCATGTTTGTCTTTCGAAGTTATTTTTCATTCCTCTGTTGAAATAAATATTAGACTTATCAGAATTAGATACCTAACTCTTTTTTTCAGTCTCTTTCATCCTCTATTTTCTATCCATCTTCCTTATTCTAATTAAATTAGGAAAATGAGGTCATGCCTCTTTGTTTCTAATTTATAAATGATTGAAAGGTTTGTTTTAGACCTGGTTCTAGAAGCCTTATATGAATGATCAATCGACAAATGATTATTTCATTTAAAATGTGCTAAGGCTTGGCTCTATTACAGCCTAGAGTCAATTTTTGCGACAACATTTTCTGGCGTTGTTGTCAGGGAAAGAGGAACAAAGTTATCTTCCCTGGGATACGACAAAAGTTTAGAACTATTCCTTGATGGTGAACAAGGGATAGTCATTCAATTGGTTGTGATCATTCACCTAGCAACTCCTTGGTTCAAAGAATCTACATGATTCATTGGCGACTCTACTGGTCTCAAAATGTTGAACTTGTTCATTGCTCAGATTACTACGAATGAGTTCGACATTACAGAGATTTTCTCCTCTGGAATTTACAAATGTTTATGGTTTTCCAAACACTATTCTAGACATTAAAATTTGGGAATATGTCCTTCCTAAATTTGGAGGATATGTGGACAACAATCCTTCTCAACACTTGTTTGAATTCCACAAGCTCATGGATGAATTAAATGTACATCATGAATATGTCCTCATGAAACTGTTTATGTTTTCGTTGGAAAGAGATGCTAGACTCTTGAATAAATCTTTACCCCATTCCATTATTCCTTCATTGAAATATTTTCACACACTTTTTCATCAACATTGTAAGAGGATCTATTCAGATGAAACCCTTTTTGAATATTGTTGCAATATAGAATTCATAAGACAAAAAGATCAAACAAATCCTCTTGAAGAGGAGGAAGAAATATCATAAATTTATCAAGTTGATGAAGATGATCAGTATGAGGAAGAGTTGGTTGATAAAGAAGCAAAATACGATAGCTCTTGTGATCATATTCAAGAAGAAGATCAAACCAAACTCCATGAATATGAAGCGGAAAGGTCAAAAGGCCTTCAAACCAATCACAAATAGATTTGCTACAGCGATGAGGAGGAAAACACATTTTCAGATGAAGAGCTATATTCAAGCTCATTCATATATGACTCTATTTTTAATCCTACTATTCAAGAGAAATACGTTCATAATGATTTTTTTAATATTAATGATGCTAAAAATAGTTCAATTGTACAACATGATGATGAAATCCCTATTGTAGAGCTTCATGAAGACCAACAACTCATGGAAGGCCATATACAATCATTGTTTAGTGATATAGAACATAGTCATTTTGTTATGGAAAAATCTATATCTTATCACTTTCCTGATCAAGTGAAGGCCTTGAAATATGATGAATTGTATGTTGCCAAAGGGCCATTTCATGAAGAGTTTCAGGAGGATTGTAATCATCCAAATGTAATGGATATTTCAGGTATGATCACTGTTGTAAATCCTCATGAAAATCAGTCTGTGGATATTCAACCATCTTTGCTAGACCCTCACAAAATAGAAATTTCTGAAAGTCAATGTTCCAGAACATGCTATGAGAAGCCTGTTTATGATGAATATCCAGAAGACAAAGAAGAGAAGATTTATTTTACATCGCACACAAAAATTTACGAAAGTCCTCCTTTGTTTGATGAATATGATGAAAGTGTTTCTAAAGATGATGAGCAGTAAGAAACCTTGGTTCAACAGGAAAGTAATCAACAACATCATGAAAGAAATC
Organism: Picea mariana; assembly: GCA_032191745.1. NCBI lineage: Eukaryota > Viridiplantae > Streptophyta > Pinopsida > Pinales > Pinaceae > Picea > Picea mariana. The sequence continues at coordinate 14,447 of JASDQU010105573.1, forward strand.
AGCCTATGTATGACAGTTATCAAGAAGATATTTGAATAGTATATGAAGGACATAAGCAGGGGTTACTGAAACAATTGATCTCTCCTCCCTGTATAGAAACTATTGAGCAACAAACCAGTAAGTTTCAATGTGACATTTATGCACTAGAAGAAGAAAAATTCAGCATTACACAAAGGCATTTCATACAACTTGCCCAGCAGAAGGAAGTATGGATTAACTACAAAAGTAGTATATCTCTCACCTTATACGGAGTCAAAATGGGGCATTGAATATTTTTTTTCAATTTCTTCAAGTCCAAATTTCAAAACTGTAAGTTCCTTCTCTGAGGGTATGTTTTGAAATTTGAAGTTGCTCCTATCATTTTTGCACTCAAATATGGAAGCATAATTAAGTTTGTTAGTCGAACATTCACTTGGTTGATTTGTAAATTTTCCTATACTTGAACAAAGCAGTGATATTAGTTAGAGTAGGTGATGTACATAAATAAGCTTGAATTCAAGTATTAGAGTACAACGGTGGTTTTCAGTATGTTTCCAGTTTAGTTTGGCATCTAGTATGGTTTTGATTTAAGGCATTATGATTCCATATCCCAATGAATACGTAAGTGGTTTTTGTTTCAGAAAGGCGCAAGTAAAGTGACAGGGTTCAGAGTTTGATAAGGATGATTTTAGGTCACCCAATGGATGAAGGAATGTGGTCTATTCTTCTTGGCACTTTACAGGAAATCACCATCCCTAGATGCAGCCTATGTTGGAACAAATATTGAAAATTTCTAAACTTAGTGTCTTTCGCCAAAATTTATGTCAGTTGCACCAGTTAGTTTTAGAACCTTTTCACCTAGCATAATCTTGTGTGACCATTAAGTCCTTGTGCCATTTAGTGCAAACCTTTCCAATGCAATAAAAACTCTAAACCTATCACCATTTTTGCCGAATTTCTCTACCATCAAAATCTCAAAGCCTTGCATCACAATTGGCCAAAATCTCAAAGATTTAAAAGTTTCCTAAGGTCTCCTATTTTGTCTTACTTCGCAATTCCTTGATTGTGAAGAGTGTCAAGTTATAAAATCAAACTATAAGTTTTTTTCTTTCTATATTATTGTAAAATTATTTTATATAATTTTAAAATTAATATTTTATTTCATTTTAAAGTTTGGAGAAAAATCGTTTAGCCAAGCCCTTTGCATTGCTGGGTCCACTACCCTTCACATCCCAATCTCCAAACTATCCACCGTAAGACACACACATGCCAAGCCACAAGACAACGCACACAAGACTCCAAGGAGAGGGTCCACGTGAGGATCAAAAGTAATACACAATTTGTCCAAGCGTTAAGTCACAAGGAGAATGAATGGAAGCATTGGGAGTTGAGCGATCACATACACCGAGTGTTAAGTCACATGGAGGAAGAAATCCCTGTTGGCCCTTGGTTATCGAAGTAAGCATAGATAGAGGGAGAAAAGGAAGAATGTGAGCTGCACGAAAGACACAGTAACTGTTACTGGGTCGAAGTGAGAAAAAGAGAAAAAAAGACGGAGCAAAGAAAAAGGAATCAAGTTGTTGGATGAGGAGATCGAGGATGACAGATCAGCAAGGAAGAAGGATCATGAACAAATAAGCAAGAGAAAAAAGGCACCATTGGATGCTTTGGAGCACCGCACGAGGAAGAAGGAAAGATAGGTTGGTGAAGCCCTAAAAATGTGGCTGATGCAGGAGCATCGTAAACAGTCAAGCAAGCGTGGAGGCAAAAGACAGCTGGAAAGTGCAACACACATTTTTTTCACATTTTGAAATGTTTTGAAAGTTTAAGGGAGCGGATATTAATGTAATAGTTAGGAATAAGGCATACTTTGCATTTATATCTTGGAGGATGTAAACAGATCATGAGCGATTTTCTCTCATCTCTCAATGTAAAAGGCATTTAAGCAGAGAGATGTGGAGAAGAACTCATGTCCAGAAGCAATCTGAGTTAATATATGAAGCTTTGATTCAGATTTCATGGTGTTATGATGTATGTTGTTTACATATGCTGAATGGTATGCTTATAGTTGTTTTATTCTCTTTGTTATGCCTTTATTGTTATTCTGTGTTGAATGTATGATTTCATGCTAAGTATATGAATTCTGAGAGAGGAAGAGAATGAGTTTCAATTGTTTCTCATCCTGAGAGAAGTTCCTGCAAGGAGTGCAGTGAAACATCCGCAAGGTGTGAGTTGAAAAGGGTTTTGAGTTTTATCTCAGAAAGCTCAGAAGGGATACCGTTGTTCTCATTTCAGTAGAAGTGCAGGTGAAGCACCGAAGCCATGCAAGGTGTACGTAGGCTAGTCGAGGCCTTAGAAATTATCAACTAAGCTTGAGGAGTGAAAGATTGTTGTTGCAGGGAGTGCATAGAGTCGAGAGATCAAATACACAGAAATATTTGATAGAGTGTCGTAAGGAGTGCATGCAGGAGTTCTTTTGAGGCTTGAAGTTTCCAGAGAAATCTTAGGAGGGTTAACGCCTTTGAAGTGTTCAAAGAGAGACAGAGATTGATAATGTCTCACAAAAGTTAAGTTCCAATGGAAGAACTTTGGTTCATTTCATAGAAGTGGTCACAGAGAAACGAGAAGTTAGAATCCTCCGAGGAGAACTCCCGAAGTTGTGAGGACCATAGGATCCAGAGAAGCTACAAGGTGGATAAGGGTGGACGAACCCATCACTTTGGTATTAGGAATCAATGTGGACCATTGATCATGATCTGCTTGGATCCGTCAGGTCATTTCATGGATTCGAAGTTTGTAAGTCCAAAGAGTAAGCTAAAATCCTTGGTCACTCTAACTCTTGAATCGCGAAAAGAGTTGTCAAGGGAAGAACTTTGAGATTTCGGTAATTCATGATTGAGAATACCGGAAACCCTGACGACAAGGAGTCGAGCATGGTGGAGTGAAAGTCCCAAAATCTGGGAAGAGGGACAGGTGGAAAGAGTTCAGGTCATAGATAGAAAGCATTTGAGTGTACAGGTGGCGTGTCTTCATCAATAGGCGGAGTCAAACCTTGTTGACCATTTCGAGGTTTTGGAGGTCGAAGAGCTGCAAGCATTTCATCCGGATTCGCGAAGTCGCAAAGTCTAAAACCCTAATGAAGTGAAAAGTCCATTGGAGAGAACAAATTTTGTTGAACACATCGAAATTCATCATTTTAGGTTTCGGAGGTTGTAGAGGCAGGAACTCTAGACAACAGGGATCATGAAATCACAAAACCCAAAGTCTCGGTTAGGCAAAGGATGTGATCTTATTGAGATCGAGAGATTTGAGTGATTCTTTTTATTTTGATCACACGGGCATACTCATAAGGACCTGTGGATACATTGTTGGTGTGTGTGTGGGATTCCTTGTGGAGGAACCTAAGATTCAATCAAACTCAAGGGGCAGATTTAGAACGATCCTGAGTGGATCTCAKCTTGAGGATTGGAGGTCTGTGTCAAGTGTGGTATTAGAGCTATAGAACAAGTCTTTTCTTTATATAGCAGAGAATAGGGGAACATTTCTCATCCATGCCGTYGAGAAGAAGAGATAGACCAATGCTTGATCCAACAGTGGAAAGAGAAATACGTGAATTACGTGTCAGGCTTGATGCCATGGAAACAACACAGAGGCGCACAGTCGATGTTGGGGATATCAGCGAGGTCGACAGTGAAAATGAAGCTAGACATTGTTATAGAACTAATCGGTAGGTGCGGACACTAACAGATCTCCCTAGATCCACCTAGACCTAGAACAAAACAAGACAGGACATGACTATTTCCCTAAGTTTTGACCATTGAATTAGCTAGTAGGGAGGAACAAGTAACATACCTTTTTATCGCTTCCTAGGGTCTTTGTTGCTCCTGTTTTTCTTCGGTGCTCTCGTGAGGTCAAGAACAAGACAACACAAACCAACAAAAGTGAAGATAGAAAAATATATTCAAATGTCAACTTATGTGTATGACCAAGGAATTACACAATAAAGTAAGAATCACTTTATGGGAAAAGGACATGCCACTGCATCATATTAATCGAAAGTAGAAGATACAACCTGGTCGCCTTGATGTCGCAAGCTTCCTTTCAATGGATCTTGGCTCCAACACACACACTTGCTTGATCCTTATATGAAGAAGATCAAATCCCTCTTGATAGACTTGCTAGAGTCTCCAAGCTCCTGTTCAAGCTAGGTCCTTCAGACAATTCTTTCACCAATTCTCCAATGAATATTGCTTAACATTTTCAATGAGAATTCAATCAATATATAGGAGAGAATGAGATGGTTACTTGGATAAGAATGATCTCACAATATCAAGGAAACCAGTAAAAGGATAACCATTCGAATGCCAACCCATTCTTCTAGAAGATTCCCTTCTAGAACCATCGAGACTTCATCTTTTTCCAAGCTTCAAAACAAGTTCACACCCTAGCTATGTATCACAGTGCGAGAAGTTCGCACCCTAGCTAAAGGTATCCTATGAGAATGGGTCATTCTCGCACCCTAGGATATTAGCAACCTATGAACTCTCTTCAAAAGTAAGTTTTCTGGGAAGAGATGAATGTCACTTTTCTCAGGAGAAAGTTCTTATGAGGAGCCTGAGTACACCATCATCAATACACCATCAAGATTGACCAAAATCATGGGTAATAGAATGCCCCCCAAAGTATGAGGCTAGAACCAGTGACAGCCGAAAGACTTTGTAAACTGCATGTGTGTGTCGGAAACTAGGAGCACACCTAATCGGAAACCTGCGAACAACCAAGCATCTGTAGAATATAAAATATACTAATTCTGAGGTAGGCATTCCCATACTCAGATCACAGATGGATGACATTATAGACATAGTTCATGGCCACCAATCATACACTATGGATCCATGTCATCAAAATATAGCATAGCCACCAAGAATACACTATGGATCTATGCGAGAAAATTCAAATTGAGACGACATAGCCACAAGACATACAAAGTGGATCTATGTGTCACAAATTATACATATTGCATCACAACCTGGACAAAGAGATGATATCTAGGGTCTTCAATCTTGTCGCCCAAAAGTACAGATCTAACCATGTGATTACATGTGTTGAAGTCGAACATGGTAGAAACCACTTGATTACCAGTCATTGATGAAACCGTTAACAAGTGCGAGGGAAATCACCATTAATTTCAATGACTCCCAAGGTACGCTAGTACAATCCATCGAGTGTGAATGAATGAGTTGAGGTCGAACATCCGACATAATCTTTTGATCAGGGGTCAATGATGTAAACCCACTGTCAAAAGCGAGGAAACCTGCCACTGAGGCATGTAAGTTCCAAGGTACTAAAGAATTTCTAAGTATTGTTTCTGGATAATGAGCTGAAGTCGATGAAAAAAAAATCATCACAAGAGGGCCTTGATGTATCCCCCATCAATGACACGAAATGAGTAACAGATTTTGAAGGTGAAACAGAGTATGATGTAAGTTGGACTGGACACAGGGAAGGCTGACACGGAGAGAATGGAAAACTGTAGATGGCCAACTCAATAGAGGTTTCAGATGAACTTCTCTTGAACATATGAACGACATGACCAATGATTTGGTAGCATTGACTCAGAGACGACACAGGGTATGGCCTTGTAGCAAATCAAATGAGAGACAAATGGATTTCCCAAACTGGCTTCAAATATAATGAATAGGGGATGTCATGTTCAAGAGCGACACTTACTGCCAATCAATATGAAAATGACAACCTATCCCTTTCCCAAATTTTCCCCCACCATTTCTGGCGAGTACCTCTTTATTTTTATGTAAGCTTGAGGAGGATAACATATGCTTGTTGATATAAGCTTATCCTTTGGATAATTCCTTCGGAGTATGTTTAACAAACCCTAGGAAGGAGTGGTTTGGTCCCATGACGGGTCTATTGATGTTTGTTTAATGAGTCCAAAGATAGAAAACTCGAAGGTTTTTCATGATTATAGAGTCTGGAAAAACACTTCAAGAGAGAACTCTCTCAGTTCCTTTTTCGTAAAATAGTCTGCTGAGACCGAAAAAGAGATAAATTATCTCTCACCAGATGCTTTCTTCAAATACTTTATCGAGCGTGAAAATAGCAAGGTCGCTCGACTATCTTTTCATGTTTACAGAGTCTGAAAAGAGTTTAAAAAGGACTCCAGGGAGGTTCCTTTTTCGTATAACCTTGTTGAGCCCGAAAAAGTGATAAAAGTATGCTCAATCACATTCTCATGTATTTTCGAGCGTGAGAACGGTTAAAGACCAAGCTCGAGGTTTTGTGAAAAAACCATGAAAAACAATCAAAACATGTGATGAAGAAGAAAAAATATGTTCACATCCATGTATATGAACATTGAAGTCATTACGCCTGCAAAAGTTACTCTCAAAAGGGCATTAGGGATTAGGTTTTAATAAATAAATAATTATAAAAATTCAATAACATGGTAAAAGTAAATATAAAGGAGTAAAAACTCTTTTTACCATATCATTTTAACTTCACCACTATTTGAGACCAAAAACCCCTCTTTTACCCTTGAAATTTGGCATCATATTGCAGGATTTACGAGCATCCATTCGACGAACCGTCAGTGGCAGTGAGGTAGGCTCTTTGTCCTCTACTCTTTCATGGTCTAATTTTTCCTTTTCATTGGAAAAAACTATTATTTTAAGTTTGTTTTGGGGGTTATTATGGCGCTCAACCATTCTTGCAGGTGAGCTACACAGGACCTACGAGAATGGGTCATTCTCATAGGTGAGCCCAAAGGAGCCTGCAAGAACCTTGCACTGTGCCTAAAGGGCACCTACGAGAACCGCAAAGTGTAAAAGTTTTTTAAAATTTTTCCCAATGAAAAGATACCAATTTGTGAATAGAGTTATTAATCTTCTTCTCGTGCTTCTTATGCAGGTGTTTGGCCATCACCATGGTTCTGGAATGGCGTGAAAGGGAGCATGAAGAAGATAATGCCATTGCCGGAAATCATCCGCCTACCATTGCCGCTTTGCAAAACTGTGGTCTTCTGAAGTACTTTTGTATCCTAAGCATGAGGGCCCAAATCAGGTTATTGGAGTACCTTGTGCATATGTGGGATCCCGATCAGCAAGTATTTCATGTAGGGGTCCACACATTGTCCTTGGATATTGAG
>JASDQU010105573.1:21687-48942 GCA_032191745.1 Picea mariana
ATGAATGAGAAGAGGCCCTTGCCTTTCCTTTATACCTTTTGGCTCACCTTGTCCCTCCAAAGTGACTTTCATTTTATTAATATTTAATTAATTAATTAAATCACTTTAATTAATTAATTAACCTTTTTACCTTTGAAAATCTCCTTATCTCTCCTTGTGGCTTCCCTGGCCACTAAAAGTCACTTCTAGCCATCCCATCCTGTAGCGTTGCTCCTCCCAATTCCAATGAGTTATTACACTAAGAGTTTCCTCCAAGTAATGTGCCCAAAATGACCTCTTCAATGAATTCCATTGACTTTTAGCTCAAAATAGTCAAAATCATGGAAATCGTCGGAATGCAACGAAACCAAATCCAACCTGTGAGGAATAGCTCATAATGATGGAATATGATCATCAATGCAAGATGGACCCTACAATGCCTCTCAAATACCCCTATACTCACTCTATCACCCATATGGCTACTCTGGTCATCATAAATCTCTACCCTGTGATGATGTCCCAAAGTGGGGACATTACAGTCCTCCCTGCTAGAAAATTGCTTGTCCTCAAGCAATACCCAAATCCCCCGAAATAAAATACCAGGATCCCATGTCCACTTTTGGGATACATAGTAGAACCCATCCAACGATGAACAATAGCACACTCCACCCCCTGGATCCCATATCAGGAAGTGAACTGCAATACTCTGTGAAGAACAGTCCTGGAAGATATCAACCCTGTGAACCTCTTGCACCTGACCCATGGCCTCATCTCGAAATGATTCCATCCTCCAAATCTCTACCAATATCCACACGGTCTCCATCAACTGCACATGATGATGCCAGAATGAGGTACCGCAAGATCTCTGTGAGGCACCCTCAAGCGCTGTGCTAAATGGAAGGTTAGAATAACTTTCCCCTGCAATGGTCCACTCTCCCCTGTCGGTCAATGAACTGCTCAATCCTGCAATCATTGGGTCCCATGCTAACCTCTATCGATGATCCTCCTGCTGACACTACACTACTCTATCCACAATTTTCTGTCCCTTGCATACATAAAAGATCCTCCTCGCCAGGATCCTCAAGCTGAAATACCTGTGACCATCGAACCTGCTGCCCAGAAACTGTATCGTCATAGACACCTCTGTAGAAGAAGTACCTATCCAAACATCCCCTTGCCCTATCATGATGATCAAGAGGAAGAAAAGGTCTCACCCCATAGGAAAAGTACTTTTCGACCCACTCCAAACCAACCCAAGGTGGAGTGTGTGGCTCTCTGGTGCCACCTAGGTTGTCATGTAGTGAAACATCCTACTAACCAAGTGAACTTCTAGATCCCATGGAAAACATGGAAGTTTATCACTTCCAATATCCGCTTGTTGCTCTTGTGCTGGGCTGATCACTGTTGGAAGCCCACTGCACTCATCTGTCATCACCAGGTCTATGATGCTCACAGTCACACACCATGTCTCAATTGTTTGTCTAACACAGTCTACCTCTGACCTGTTGTATGCCGTAAAAGTACTCTTGTCATATAGTCTTGGCCTACTCACTCTCCATGCTCCCAGCCATGGCCTATCCCTCCTCATGCTATTGTCTATGATAAAAGTGTCAGGACAGGATAATAGAAACATCCGCAACTGACTATAGGACTGGGAGGTGTCACATGCTTTGGTCAATCCCAATGATTCGACCAGAAGCTTGCCCATAGATATCCATGAAAGATCCTCTCCTGTGGTCATCACCGAGTCCCAACCATCTAGTACAACCAGAAGTAACCCCTCCGACTGCTAGTCAACCAACCTCCATCTCTCATCTACCATGCAACTGCAGAAATGGTGAAGTTTATCTCCCACAACTATGTGCTGTTGGAGAGGAGTGACATCTACATACTACTCTGAGTGTGTCTCCTCCCTGCAAGGCACTATACCCCTCTGAATTCCACCATACACCTCGGCATCTCTCTGTGAGCTATCACTCATCACATTATGCTCCATCATACTCATGTCATCTCCCGCAAACTCATGCTGCATCACAGATCCTGGGCGTACAGCTGGATCAATCTCTATATGGAGATCAACCACTCCCAAGACACAAATGGAAGTGTCCCCCATTAACTGGTGCTCCTCTGCTAGATCATCAACATCCTCTGTCAATGTGACTGAATGATACATCTGACTGTCCACTAAGACAGATGAAGTGGATCTCTGACGAATCTTCTTAAGAGACCCATCTGATATAGACTCTGATTCTTGAAGGGTGGTCTATGTGCCTCTCAAGAATCCTCGAGTGCTCTCCAAATCTTGAGTGAGTCAGTATACCTTCAAATCCTACCTCCTCAGGGCCCTATGATACAACTCGCCAATCCCCAGTAGGTAGTCTTTGTCTATCAACAACTGCTGGTAGTCATTCCTCATCATAGACACTCTCTCCGGAAGAGTGTGAAAATCATCCATGGAAAATCCTCCATCTGAGCTACCATGTGCCACTGATGCTCTCCAACCGTAATTTTCCATCACTGCATGCATGTCATCAATATGTCTAGTGGCTGCCTTGATCATAGCCTCACTAACTCCCAACTGTGCTGCTAAGTGGTGTGACTCCTGATCATAGTCATGCTGGGGTACCCCCTCATGCCTCTCACTGCTAGTGCCATCACTAACAACACTCTCTGCAGAAGATAAAGTGATGAACTGCCTGCTATCTACTGTGCCACTAGGTACTCCTTTATGCCACTGCATCCCATCACTAGATGCCATCTCCCCCTGACTCACACTGTATCCTGTATGAACAGTTGTATCCTCCTGTGCACTCAACTTGCTACTATCATCTGCGCCTGGATCCCATATAGCTATATCCAGACACGTGCTATCGTCATCCTGACTACCAAAGAGTGCATCCTCATCCATGCAATCTAATCCTGGAAGTAAATGCTCCATCCACCTGTCAACCTCTACCATCTTCTCAACCACTGGAGTCTCCAATAGCTATGAATCCATCTCCTCTGATTGACCTATATGTGTGGGGTAAACTGCATGTACATCTTGTACCTCCTCCTAGATCTGTGGGTCTACATGTCCATGGTGTGCATCCCTCACACTAGACTCATCCATCATACCTGACATTCCAGTGATCTCCTCATCTGACATGGCTATCATGGGTGTCTGAACATGTCTCAGATGTGTCACGACCCCCATAGGAAGCTCATCATCTCTAGGTGATAACACGTGTGAATCCTCACTAGTGTCACCACTCTGCTGAGGCGTAAGGTCATCAATGGTATGTGACGTGTCTACTGAGATACTGGGGCTATTTTCCTATCCATCCAGCTACCTATCCACTACACAAGGTTCATCCTCCTCCTCAAGCGTGCAAGCATCACTAGCCTCTGTGCAAGAGTCATTATCACTATCCTCTGAGGTAGAGTCACTATCACTAGCCTATGTGCAAGAGTCACTGTCATCATCCGACTACTCCGAATCCACATCTATCACTCCATCCTCACACATCTAACCCTCACTATCATGACATGCCTCAATAATGCACTCCTGATCTTTACCCCTGCACCTATGATCTAGTTCCCACGACCCCTTGCAACTATGGCAAGGTTGCATGCTCCTACTGGGTGTGGGATTTCTCTGTTCTTCCCACCATATAGCTGCTTCTTTTTTCTTTTCATCTGCTATGATCATCCCCTGTAAAATATCCCATTTGCTCCAATGGGGATTTCCAAAGGTTGCATATTGTAGGAAGGTTATTGTAGCCTTAGTTTCCTTAATAAGGTCGTCATACATGATCTCCAACCATGGTATCTCAAAGGCTATCTTATCCACTTCTTTCCAACTATCCATTTATCCTTATGGAATACCCCCTAGGTTTGCAGGATTTAAGCTTTGATACCACTGTAATGATACCAAGCCATTATGCAAGGATCATCACTATTTTGGTGTCTTTTAAACTTTTTTCTAGTTGTGGTATTTCGTCAAACACTTTGCTAATCTACCTTTTAGATGTGTTTATATGTGTGTATGAAGAAAATAACAGAAAGAGATAACCATGGAACATACCTCAACCATATGCAATAAGATAGACAAGCCAAAACATCTCAATTCTTCTTTATTCATAAAATAGAGAAACCTGCTACAATGAAGATGTCGATCTGGAATGCTCAACAGATGGCCAAGAAGATAGACAATAGATAAGAGTTGCTACAAAATGCTCCCACTAATACAAAATATGCCTCCAAAGGATGAATAAGAAATGAAGATCAATACAAGCAGATATGAATGCCACAATCTCCAGCTAAAGAATGCCACGCTCCAATAAAAGGCTGAAACCCTCAATAACTCAGACCTACTACTAAAAGTGTCCAATCACCCTAATAAATATGCCAACTGATATATTGGGTGATGGTAAGAACAACCCAGGTGACCGAATCCCCAAGATCCCTCTCAATCTCTATAGATCTGAAATCCCCCACTGAATGGTGCACCCCACTTGATGACTGAAACCCTAGATAATTTGGCCCTGGTGAAGGAGGCCTCCAAATGCTCTGAAAATATCCAAAAATATAGATTAGGACACTGCAAGTCACTAGGTAAAGTCTCAGGGTCAGATCTGAAGTGTAACCTCTCCAAACGGACTAGATCTGGATCTCAAAAATGCCCTCCTTCTCTTCAATTCGCCCCACTGCTCAAGAAATAATTTGAGCCATAAAACTGTCTCATAAAGCACTAGATCTGATGTCCAAGGCCCTGCAATGAAAACCCAAGTGATAGAATNTCTCAGGGTCAGATCTGAAGTGTAACCTCTCCAAACGGACTAGATCTGGATCTCAAAAATGCCCTCCTTCTCTTCAATTCGCCCCACTGCTCAAGAAATAATTTGAGCCATAAAACTGTCTCATAAAGCACTATATCTGATGTCCAAGGCCCTGCAATGAAAACCCAAGTGATAGAATCCCCAACGGCCCTACCAATCTCCTACAATGAATCTCTCTCCAAAGATGGTGTGCCCCTCTTGCTGGAATCCCTCAACTGGTGCGCCCTCTTTCTATTTGCACATGAAACTGATGTAGAATCCTCCTGTAACTGAGTAGATCTAGAACTAGAATGGTTTGGGAGAGTATTGCATCTATGAGACCAATCTTGGGACAAGATAGGTGGAATCTTTCACCACTGAATCGTCCTCTAGGGTTTGTTATGTCAAAACCCTCAAAACCCCCAATATTGGGCTCACTAGCTAGAAGCTAGAAATCAAAATAAGATCATACATGAATGATTGAGAAGAGGCCCTTGCCTTTCCTTTATACTTTTTGGCTCACCTTGTCCCTTCAAAGTGACTTTCATTTTATTAATATTTAATTAATTAATTAAATCACTTTAATTAATTAATTAACCTTTTTACCTTTGAAAAGCTCCTTATCTCTCCTTGTGGCTTCCCTGGCCATTGAAATTCACTTCTATACATCCCATCATGTAGTGTTTCTCCTCTCAATTCTAATGAGATATTACACTAAGAGGTTCCTCCAAGTAATGTGCCCAAAATGACCTCTTAAGTGAATTCCATTGACTTATAGCTCAAAATAGTCAAAATCATGGAAATCGTCGGAATGAAATGAAACCAAAGCCAACCTGTGCGGAATGGCTCATAATGATGGAATATGATCATCAATGCAAGCTGGACCCCACAATGCCTCTCAAATACCCCTGTACTCTCTCTAGCACCCATTTGGCTACTCTGGTCATCATAAATCTCTACCCTGTGATGATGTCCCAAAGCGGGGTCATTACATTTACTTCTTGACATGAATGTCACGGCATGGGTACAATGTGAGCTTGACTGGTAGTAGAGGTGGTGGGATACCCATGAGTGAGTACTGTTGCTTACACTGTGTTCCAGAGGGAGAGAGGAAGAAAGGGAAAGTAGCTATTTGGGGAGTGCGGGATTTGACCCTCCACACTATTTTGTTCACCATTGCTCGTATGGCTGGGAGATCCACTCCTCACATGGCACTCCAGAGTTACTTTCAGTATGCCATAGAGTGTACTGAGCCTCGGTTTTTTAACTGGGCAGATGCAGTGCTTCGTAATATGAAAAGGCAGTTGACCAAATGCAGACAAGGCGACCTGAAGCAATTCAGGTACGGGTCTTTGTTGGTGTCCTTCTTTCTCGGTGACCTAAAGCAATTTGGGTATGGGTATTTGTTGGTATCCTTCTTTCTCAAGAGGGTTCCAATACTAAGGTTGCAGGTTGAGTGGGATTTACTGGCCCCAACAGATCCAAGAATGTTGAGATGGTGTCAGCTCATGGCCCGGCACGTAGCGGGACCAATTATCAAATATGATGATACCTTCTTCGACTGGTTGCGACCACAGATGTTGATGGTCAGCGATTATGCTTATGCCACGTTGGATTTCCAAGGATATTTGGACTTAGTCTTTCCCGAGGGTGCTCAGTGGGGGGAACTTGGTAAGAAGTACACATTTTTTCCTTTTTAAATGTTTTTGTAAATTTTATCACATGCAAATGTTTTTTATATGTTCGTCCAAAGACTAAATACAAAATTCATTGTTGATGACATAGATGTGGGAACTTACTGACCTCCTGGTACTTCTCCCATTCAGTGACGAGGAGAGGTGGCACCAGTGCCACAATGGGACATCGAGGATTATGCAGTGGTGGAACAAAACCTAGAGGGTTTGACAACAAATATTCCAGACATGCCTCTTGAAGAGGTTCCACGACATTATCAACGTCATACAGTAGGAGTGTCAGAGTCCATTGGCCGACTGCTCCGTAGGGTTGCCCAAGCAGTCATATGTTACCGTGAACGTCATCCATGACGTAATTTTGTAGAAGATATGAGCTTCAGATTTTGACATTTTGGTCTTCGGATAGAACTTTTTTGTAAAAACTCTTTTGATTGTTATATATGCATATGACTTCACCGGCTTATCACGTGTTATGTGAAAATTGAGGTTATTGATTTATAAATGATCCAAATGTATGTCTAATACATAGTTAGCCAATGCATCAGTTAATGTATTTAGACATCTAGGAATATCTTGATATTCAATATAATCAAAATAACATTCCAAGAGGTGAATTCGCAAATACACCCGTAACAAAGTAGGACTTCAAATAGTATAGACATTACTTAACTATAGTACTACAAGCTGTGAATCGATTCGCACAACCAAATGACATATTTTGAGAGAGATAGTATCAATCAATAATTCGATAACGACGCTATACTCTGCAATATTGTTGGTCGCATTGTCAAGACACACACCTCATAAGGAGACAAGTTCGTTTGTAGGGGCGTAAATTGCCCATGCAGCAGAAGCAAGGTTCTGAGCACTACGGCTAGCACCATCAGCGAAGCCAATGTAGGGTAGCAAAGACTCCGACATATGGAAATCAAACACAACATCACATAAGGGAAGAGACTAGATAACGACGAAAGAAAGCTACAGTAACACACAAGAAGTATGGTACAATAAAAATACAAGTACTCCTGCATAGGTGATTTTATGCATAGTACTTCTTCAAGTACAACCCATTCTTGGGTTCACTCAAAGGGATACCATTGTAATCTACTAACTCATAAGCCCCTTTCTCCAACACTCATCGAACGATAAAAGGACCTCACCACATGGCTTCGAATTTTCCAGCTCCTAGCATATCTCGATCTTGTTCATAGAGGAGAACGAGATCTCCTTCGGAGAAAATGCGAGGCTTGACATGTTTGTCGTATTGGGCCTTGACATGTTTTTTCTGAGCTTCTATGACTACAGTAGCATCACGTCAAGTTTCGTCTAATTGCATAAGATACAATAGTCGTTCTTCCTCAGCAGAAGTGTTTGGTAGGAGTTCAACAACTAGTTTTAAAGAGGGTATCTTGCATTCAATCGGGAGAATGTCTTCCAAACCATAGACTAACCGAAAAGGTGTAAACCCAGTAGCAGACTTGACGGATGTCCGGTAAGCCCACAATGCCAAAAACAACATTGTGTGCCAACTTGTATTGTGAATCCCTATCATTCGTCGGAGCATAGTTATGAGAACTTTGTTAATTGCTTCGACTTGGTCGTTGGCTTGTGGGTAATAGGGCATTGAGTTTTCATGGCGAAGACCCAACTTTTCAGTAAGTTCGGACATCATGAAGTTTCTAAAGTGGATACCGTGATCAATGATGATAGCCTGGGGAACACCAAAACGGGCTATAATGTGATTAAAAATGAATAATGTTGTGGTCTTTCCAGTGTTGTCAAATGTTGGCATCGCCTTGGCCCATTTCGTAAAGTAATCTACAACTACAATAATGTATCCATGCCCCTCGACTGAGTGAGGGTGACATGTCATGAAATCGAAGCCCCATTTCACAAAGGGACCAATGGAGACCACAGGGTGAAGAGGAGCGGGATGGGACCGTATCTTGTTATTATAGGTCTGGAAAGCATGGAATTTTTGAATGGAAATGATGGAGTTGTTAAATAAAAAAGGCCAAAAATACCTTGCTCATAAGATCTTTTGGGCAGTATCATACCCAGACATATGACCACCACAGGCTCCAGAATGGAAATCATTTAGAGATTTCTCGGCTTCGTCGAATGTGAGGCAGCGTCGAAAAATCGAGTCAATCCCCCGATGATAAAGAGTACCTCCGAGGATAATATATTGACGGGCTTGGTAGCATATTTGACGTTGGTCAGTACTAGACAAAGTTGGTCGGAAAGTTTGGGTTTGGAGATATATGATGATATCACCATACCAAAGATCATCAGAGCTAATGAGAAAAAGGGATTCGTCCGATAATGAATCAGCTGCTACATTTTCCGTTTCAAAATAGGGAAAGTCGCATATCAACTCAGTAAACACTAAGGACTTCTTGGACTTGGCGCGTTTGAATTCCAAGTCAAACTCCTGGAGTATCACAATCCATTTGGAGTATTTTCCCCCTGGAAATTGACGGGTGAGGATGTGCTGCATAGGGTTGCAGTTAGAAATCATTGTAGTCTTGCGCAAGAGGATATAGTGTCGGAAGCATTGGACGGCTTGGATGGTAGCCAAGGCCAGTTTTTTGACATGTAAATACTTGATTTCGGTAGGCGTTAGATTTTGACTCAAGTAGTAGATAACATGCTTGTCATTAGCAACATCCTCTTGGACGAGAACCATACCAATGGTGTAATCCAAGGCAGCAAGGTAAAGGAAATAATCACGACTGTAATCGGGGGGAAAGAGAAGTAGAGCACGTGTTAGAGATAATTTCAAAGATTTGAAAGCATTGTTGGCAATGGTATCCCATACAAAGTCAGACCCCTTTTTGAGTAGCCGCGTAAATCCACGAGTTATCTCAACGTAATTTGGAATAAAACAATGAAGAAAGTTTGCTTTCCACTACAAACTTTGTAACTGGTGAAGTGTAAAAGGAGGATGGAGATTAAGGATTGCCTCAACCTTTAAAGGATCCACTCTGATCCCTTGACGCGAAACGATAAAACCTAGAAATCAGCCGGATTCCACACAGAAAACGCACTTATGAGGATTCAAACGTATACAGTAGAACCAACAGCGGACGAAAATGGCTCGGAGGTGGGTTGGATGATCGACTCGGTGCATTGAGTGAGCAGGTAAATCGTCCAGATATGGTTGAACGATGTGCTTGATATCATGAAAAGCATAAGACATAGCGCATTGAAAAGTGGCACCAACGTTCTTGAGACCGAAAGGGAGTTTTTTATAGGAAAAAGTACCCCAAGGAAAAATAAAAGCAGTCTTATGTTGATCCTCGGGAAAAATGTTGATTTGATTATACCCAGAGAAACCATCCATCAGAGAAAATATTTCACTTCCGGCGCAATCGTCGACAATCTGATCGACGAAAGGGGTAGGAAAGTTGTCTTTGTGACAAGCTTTGTTGATATCCCTATAATCAATGCATACACGAATTGTGCCTTGTTTCTTGTCGATCGAGACAAGATTGGAAACCCATTCAGTGAGAGCCATCGGGTAAATAAAGGCAGCTTTAAGAAGTTTCTCGACTTCAATCTTGATAGCAGCTGCTTTACATGGGTTAACTAGATGAAGGCGTTGCCGGATAGGTTTAGCATAGGGGTATGTCTTGATCTCATGTATCACAATCTCAGGGTCGATACCCGACATTTCTTCATAGCTCCAGGTGAATATGTCACGAAACTCTTTGAAAAGGGAGGTGTAGGTGATGATTTCGTCAGAAGAACACGAAGCTCCGATATGGACATTTTCGACAATCCCAGGTTTGACAGATATGTTGAGGGGAATATTGGGCGAGATATTTCTTAAGTTCCCTTCTGAAAACACATCGTGTGTGGACTCGGGAATGGTTGAGATGATGACAACGGTCGATGGGGTCGAGATCCGTTGGTAGTTCTCAATGGTATGTTTCTCCAGAAAGAGGATGGAACGATGATGTCCATCATCCCAAGGGGTGTCCTCCATAACAGACATGATCATCTCGTCTGTGGGAAAAATGGCATGAAAAGGATCTGGAGATAACTCACCAAGTGAGGGGGTAGAAGGGGTTGTCGATTGAATTGCCTGATAGGAGGAGTCGACCAGACTTAACGGGATCTCTTCACCGTAACGAAGATGATATCCAGGGTCAGGTACTATCCATAGGTCGTGAGACGCATGAAGTTCATGAATCGAGGTGGAGGTCATGTTGATTGAAGCAACGGATGAGCGTGGAACATCGAGCAGTGGAATTGGGAAGGTACCCATTAATGAAGAATATTTGAGAAGGCCTACACTGACGTTCTCATAACCTGGTGGGGTTTTAGCAATGAACGGTATGTTTCCATCACAAGTTTCGGAGTTAAAGAAGGCCAATTAATCGACGGTGACTACCTTCCCTTGATGTGGGAAACGTACCACATGAAAAAGCGTCGACACAAATGCACACATGGAATCAATCCAGCTACGGCCCAGTAGAATATTGTAATCAAGGGGAGCGTCAAAGACTTCCACTTCGACTTGGACCATTTTTCCTTCTAACGTGATGGGAAACGAAGGAAGGACACCGTAGGGCTTAAAACCAAAGTCGTTGAAGGCTTTGAGAGTGTTCTGGGATTCATTCAAAGAGGGAGAGCCAATGGCTTTCCAGCAGGTAAGAGACATAACACACGTTGAGGCACCCTCGTCGATAACGGTTCGACAAATGTTTTTGTCAGAGACAATCACTTGGATCTGGAACGTGAGTTGAGGGGGTAACCTTGGAATGTGATCTTCCAAGTCAAAAATTATTAAATTTGTATCCATCGGATCGATTCCACTGATAGCTTTCAACAATGCCTTTCGTTGTGTGGGACAACTTTGAAGGACTTCGAGGGATGACATTGCGGAAGGTGCTTGGGCTAGATCTTCAACAATGTTGTAGTTCTGGGTAGCACGAGCATGAGGATTGAAAGTTGATTTCTGAACGACACTCTTTGGGGGGGGTTGAAGAACTGTGTTGAGCTTGGTCGTTCGAGATGAAGAGGATCGTTGGTAGGTGGAGTCGCGGGAGAGGGTTGTACCAAGGAAGGAGGTAGATCATCAACCTTATCTTTAGAGGGAGAATAATCTTTGGCTTGAGTAGTGAGTGCAATGTCACTCTGCTTTAAATCGCTAGTACACATCAATACATAGGATGTAGTAGAAGATGAGGGTTGGTCATGAATTACCAACTAAGCCTATTGTTGAGACGGGAAGGATTGTGACAAAACGGCTGGAGTAGGTGGTTTTGGAGCTCCTTGAAGGAACTTAGTGACCTCAACACGTCGTGAACAATCCTTCATGTAGTGATCATCACCACAGATAAGACAAGGGTATCAAGGTTTGCGCTTATCTCGATCATCAACAGGTGTAGTTTTGGTTCACTCTACTTGAGAGGTATTTTTGTCCTTCTTTTTCTTACCCTGTCCCTTTTTGGATTTTTTTTTACCAGCTGGGGTAGATTGAACTACATTTACCTCAAAAGTCTTTCCAGTGGGAGGGGCAGGAGATGGAGCATTTTGAACATTAGAAGAAGAAGGTTTGGGGTTGGTGCTTGAGGCAGAATGTGGTTGGGCCTGGAAAGTGCCAATCACACCGTCGGCTGCATGAGAAGCAGCTGGAGTAGTTGAAGTGGAAAAAGTGGAAGGATGAGGTAAGTCAGGTAGTAAGTTGTAAAGGGTACCCATTTGTGAGTAAACGAGGTCAAGGTATTGAGCACAACTTATGGCATGCTCTTCCATGACTACTCCACCCATAGTGATGTCACGATCGATCCCATTCACAAATGATTTGGTGAACCACTCTGCCAACAACTGATTGGGGAGTTCAATTTTGATGAGACATCATCTTCGTCGCCACTCATAAATGTGATCGGATATATGAGTGGCTTTGTTTTGTTTGAAATAACTCAAATCTCGGTCCCCATTTCATAATGAATCGGTAACTGGTAGTGTGTGAGGAAATCCATAGCTAGGGTGTTGAAGTCAGCAAAGAAACCTTGTGGTAATTCTATACACCACTTCGCAGCAGAACCTATGAGGGTTCGTTGAAAAAGACGTAAACAAATAGAGTCATCTATCAATGAGTCAGATGAACACCAGAGTTGAAAAGTCATGGCGTGCTTGTTTGGGTCCTCTCCCGCTTTTCATCAAATTTAGGGATGTCCGATGGTAGCTTGGCTGGTATAGCAGACCATTGGGGAGAGTGACGAATTGGATCATTTAAAATCCTTGACAAATATGGAAGATCCAAAGTGGCCAATAAGGGTAACTGTCGATTCACCTGCGGATATTGGTGGCTTTGGGGAGGAAGCCCCGTCAGCAAACCACTAGGACCATAATCAATCTGCATATAATGTTAAGACCTGGGCATATTTGGTGGTGGTTGGAAAGGATAGTAGCTCATGGGATTATATCCTTGAACAAGGACGTGAGTTTGAGCATTCGATCCCCAAATGGGATTGAACGTACCTGGATATGGTTGGCCTATACTAGTGGGCATCACAGATGCAGTCCGAAACTGTTTCCCCTCAGTTGATTGAGGAGGATGTTGTATCAACTGATTCCAATATTGGGCCAAGGACGGAGGTATGTTTTGTCCATATGGTGGGGTCAATCCTCCTATCGAAGGTGGTGTTCCAATTGGGGGCAGTGTTCCAATTGGGGGTTGTGTCCCAATTGGGATTTGTGTTCCAATAGGAATTTTTCCATTGAGAGGGGGTTGAGTCATACCACCTTGGTGAAATTGTCCACCAACGGGAATCTGGTAATTTGGTGTGAATGAAGGAATAGTGCCACTAGGATTAAGACTGCCAGTGGAGGATGAGAGAGGTCCTCCAAAAGGAAATTGAGGGAGTGTCAGAATAAAACCAAGAAGAGAGTGCCCAAAAGAAGAGGGACCACTAGGAGAGTCGGATGGGGTTTGTGTATGAGTGGGAATGGAAGCATTCAACACACGGTATCCCGGTGGTAGTATTGGGGTGATGTTGGGCATTTGTGGTGTGTTGATGGGGGAGAGACTAACCATGGTAAACCCAATGTGAACACTCATAGTATATGTATGATGGGACATTTCAATAGGGATGGTCAAGATGTGGTCAGATCGTGGGGCGTCCATACCAGGAAAGTAATAGGCAGTAGTAAATGGTACTATCTCTGGACAAGAGATTTTGGAAATCATAGGTGAGATGATTTTAGAAATCACAGGTGAGCCTGGACCAAAAAGGTCCCGTCGAAAAATGCCCGTAGACCAAAAAGGATCTTAGCATTCTATGCCTGGAAAGGGTCCAACCAGGGATCCAAAAGACACAACAACTAAGTCTCCGGAAGAATTCAGTCGCATAAACGGTCGATCAGAATCAGGGTGAAGTCGAAAGTCCTCTCGAGTATTGGTAATTTGGAAATGTTCTATAGAGTCAGTTTGTTCCACTTGTGGCATGGTGACGGCTGAGACTTCACTTTGTTGAGGAGAGCCCTCAGGTGAACTTGTAGGCAAGGGTTGAGAACCTTCCAGATGCTCTGAAGATAAACCCTACATTCTATGTGAATGACATGGAGGAGCTATTGTAAATGAGTGACAAACTTATGAATAAAATTGTATGGTCAACTTTAGTAAACAAATAGCACGCACTAGTAAACANTGTGAATGACATGGAGGAGCTATTGTAAACGAGTGACAAACTTATGAATAAAATTGTATGGTCAACTTTAGTAAACAAATAGCACGCACTAGTAAACAAAATCTAGGAAACAACACCAAGCAAACAAGACCTAATTCTAAAGTTACTAGTTGGTGATGAAATCCAACATCGCAACAATAAGACGAGAAGGGGCTGGGCTAGGGTGGAAAAGTTACGTTGACGACCTGCTTAACGGACTTACACCCTGGTGCAAGCTCCCACACATAATCATGGGTATACCCTCCAAGGAGCCCGAGTGAGTTTGGCCAACATCGATTCTAGGTACCGTGAAGACTTTCCCCTTCACAGTCACCTTGTGTAAGACCCTAGAAAGATAGGCCGCTAAGGTTATCACCGACAACAATAAAGCCTGGGGGTACAGTCGACAGTTTGATCCACATGAAAGGGCAAGGTATCTAGCCTGAAATCAACTCAAAAGGCTTCCACTCATCATTGTGGGTATACCTTGTTATTGGATAAATCCGTAAGTGCAGACACAAACCAATCTCCCTAGATCTACCTGGATCTAGAACAAAGAAAAACAGAATAATACTCTTTCCCTAGATTTTAACTATTGAATGTACTAGGAGGCAAGAACAAAGAACATACCTTATGATCGCTTCCTTTGTTCTTTGTTGCTCCCGCTTTGCTCCAGTGCTCTCATACATTCAATACCAAAACAATACAAACCAACCGAAGTAAAGAAAGCACAATCTATTCAATAGTCAATCTATGTATATGATCAAGGAGTTATACAATAAAGTGGAACTAACTTTATGGGAAAGGGACATATTACTGTATCATATTGATGGAAAGTAAGGATTACAACCTAATCCTTGATGTTGCAAACTTCCTTTCGATGGCCCCTAGCTCTGACACACACACTTACTCACTTGCATGAAGAAGATCAACCACCTTTGATAAACTTGTTGGAGTTTCCTAGCTGTTGTAGCTTCAGTCCTTCACACAATCTTTCACCAATTCTCCAATGTCTTGCTTAAACTTGTTTGCTTAACCTTTTCCATGAGAATTCACTCAATATATAGGAGAAAATGAATTGTTTACTTGGATAAGAATGATCCCAAAATATCAGAGAATCCAGTATTAGGATAACCATTCGAATGCTATCTCATCTTTCTAGAAGATTACTTTCTAGAGGCTTCGAGAATTCATCTTTTTCCCTTCTTTAGAAAGAGTTTGCACCCTAGTAGTTTAACACAGTGCGAACTTCTCACAACCTGTCTTAAGGCAGCCTGCGAGAATCATGCATTCTCATAGGCAAATATACTAGCAGCTTGCGAACAGTCCTCAAAAATATGATTTTTGGAAAGAGATGAAGGTAACTTTTCTCAGGAAAAAGTTCTAATGAAGAGCCTGAATATACCATCATCAATACATCATCATGATGACCAAAATCATGGGTAATAGAAGGCCCCCCAAAGTATGAGGTTGGAGCCAGTGATAGTCGATAGACTTTGTAAGCTGCATGTGTGTGTCGAGAACCAGGAACACATCTAATCGAAAACCTGCGAACAACCAAGCATCTGCAGAAAATCATGTATATCAATTCTGAGGTAGGCATTCCCATACTCAGATCACAGACTGATGACATTATAGACATGATTCATGGCCACCAATCATACACTGTGGATCCATGCCATCAAAATATGGCATAGCCACCGGAATACACTGTGGATCTATGTGAGAAATTTCAAATCAAGATGACATAGACACGAAACATACACAGTGGATCTATGTGTCGTAAATTATACATACTCCATCGCAACCTGGATCACAAAAATGATATCCAAGGTCTTCAATCTCGTCTCCCAAAAGTACGAATCTAACCATGTGATTACATGTTTTGAATTCGAACATGGTAGAAATCACTTGATTACCGGTCATTGATGAAACTGTTAACAAGTGCGAGGAAAATCACCATTGATGTCAATGACTCCCAAGGTACTATAGTACAATCCATTGAGTGTGAATAAATGATTTGATGTCGAACATCCAACAGAATCTTTTGATCAGGGGTCAATGATGTAAACCCACTGTCGAAAGCGAGGAAACTTGCCATTGAGGCATGCAAGCTCCAAGGTACTAAATAATTTCTAATTCTTGATTCTGGATAATGAGCAGAAGTCGACGGAACAAAACTCATCACAAGAGGGCCTTGATGTATCCCCCATCAATGACACAAAATGAGTAATAGAGTTTGAAAGTGGAACAGAGTATTTTGCAAATTGGACTGGACACAGGGAAGGCCGACATGGAGAGAATGGATAACTGCAAATGGCTGACTCAATATAGGTTTCAGATGGACTTCTCTTGAACATATGAATGACACGACCAATGATTTTGCAGCATTGACTCAAAGACAACACATGGAATGAACTTGTAATAAATCGAAAGAGAGATAAATGGATTTCCCAAACCAACTTCAAATGATGTATAGGGGGTGTCATGTTCAAGAGCGACACTTACTGCCAATTAATACGATGATGAAAACATATCCCTTTCTCAAATTTTTCCCCACCACTTCTGGCAAGTACCTCTTTATTTTTACGCAAGCTTGAGGAGGATAACATATGCTTGTTAATATAATCTCATCCTTCGGACGATTCCCTCGGAGTATGTTTAACAAACCCTAAGAAGGAGTGGTTCGGTCCCATCATGGGTTTGTCAATGTTTGTTTAACGAGTCCACAGATAGTAAACTCGAAGGTTTTTCAAGATAATAGAGTTTTGAAAAACACTTAAAAGATAACTCTCTCAGTTCCTTTTTCATAAAATAGTCTAGACGAGACCGAAAAAAGAGATAAATTATCTCTCACCAGACACGTACTTCAAATACTTTAGCGAGCGTGAAAATAGAAAGGTCGCTTGGCAATCTTTTCATGTTTAGAGAGTCTAAAAAGAGCTTAAAGAGGACTCCAAGGGGGTTCCTTTTTTGTATAACCTTGTTGAGCCCAAAAAAGTGATAAAAGTATGCTCAATCACGTTCTCATGTATTTACGAGCACAAGAACGGACAAAAACGATGCTCGAGGTTTTATGTAAAAACCATAAAAACAATAAAAAACACGCCATAACGAAGAAAAATATGTCCATAACCCTGTATTGAATAATCAAAATCACCACACCTGCAAGAAATACACTCAACATAACATTTAGGGATTAGGGTTTAGTTGATAAATAATCATAAAAACCCAAAATGATATAGTAAAAGTAAATAAAATGAATAAAAACTCTTTTTTACCACATCATTTTACATTTCTACTATTGAGCTCCAAAAACCCCTTTTTACCCTCCGAATTTGGCGTCAATTTGTGGGAGCTACAAGAGATCATTCAACGAGCCGTCTGTAGCATAAAGGTAAGCTCTTCATCCTTGACATTTTCATGGTTTAAATTTTTAATTTCATTGGTTAATTTTTCAGTTTCAAGTTGTTTTTTGAACCCTACATGCGTGTAGGCATTCTCGCAGGCAGTCCATACGGGGCCTGCGAGAATGATGCATTCTCGCAGGCAGTCCATACGGGGCCTGCGAGAATGATGCATTCTCACAGGTGAGCCTTAAGACACCTGCGAGGTTCTCGCACTGTGATAATGGGTCACCTGCAAGAACCGCAATGCCCAAAAAAAAATTAAAATTTTAGCCAATGAAAAAGATCTAGATCACGAAAAAAGTCATTAATCTTCCTTTTATGTTTCTTGTGTAGATATTTGATCAACAACATGGTGCTTGAGTGGCATGAAAGGGAACATGAAGAGGATAATGCAATGGCTGAGAATCATCCTCCCACCATAGCTACATTGAGATATTGTGGGCTTTTGAAATACTTTCACATCCCAGGCATGAGGGCCCAAGTCAAACTACTAGAGTACCTAGTCCGTATGTGGGACCCATACCAGCATGTTTTTCATGTGGGAGCACACACATTGTCCATAGACATTGAGAACATATACTTTTTGAATGGATTGTCCAGGCATGGGTATTATTTCAGCCTGACCAGTAGTACAAGTGGTGGACTCAAGATGAGTGAGTACTGCAATCAATACTATGTACCCAAGGCGGAAAGGAAAAAAGGAAAAGTGGCCATCTAAGAGGTACAAGAGTTAACCCTTCGTACTATCATTTTCACTATAGCTCAGATGGCTGGGAGTTTTGCTCCTCATATGGAATTACAGAGCTACTTCTAGTATGCCATCAAGTGTACTGAGCCTCGAGTATTCAACTAGGTAGATGTTGTGCTTTGCAGTATCAAAAAACAATTAACCAAATGTAGGCGAGGTGAATTGAAACAATTTGGGTATGGATCTTTATTAGTATCCTTCTTCCTCAAGCGGGTCCCATTACTAAGGCTACAGGTGGAGTGGAACATACCAGGTCCTAGGGATCCGCGGATGCTGAGATGGTGTAGGCTTATGGCCCGGCACGTAGCAGGACCAATCATCAGATATGATGATACGTTCTTTGATTGGCTTCAACCACAGATGTTGATGGTTGATGACTACGCTTATGCTGGGATAGATTTTCTAGGAGATCCATATTTGGCATTGCCCAAGGACGCTCAGTGGGGTGACCTTGGTAAGAAGTATACTCATTTTCTCTTTTTAAATGTTTTTAAATTTTTATATCATATTCAAATATTTTTTTTTTATATATTCATCTGAAGACTAATACAAAATCGTTTGTTGAAAACACAGATGTTGGACCATATAGACCTCCTAGCACTTCTCCTATCCAGCAACGAGGAGAGGTAGCAGCACCACCACCACAGTATGCTGAAGATTATCAGGTGGTGGAACAGAATTTAGAGGGTCTGACAGCAGACATTCCATATATGACTCTGGAAGAGGTTCCACGACGCAATCAGTGTCATACTGTAGGGGTATCAGCAGCTATGAGATGACTGCTCCATAGGGTTGCTAAAGCAGTTGTGTGTTATCATGAACATCATCCGTGATGTCACGTTGTAGAAGCTATGAGCTT
Organism: Picea mariana; assembly: GCA_032191745.1. Lineage (NCBI taxonomy): Eukaryota > Viridiplantae > Streptophyta > Pinopsida > Pinales > Pinaceae > Picea > Picea mariana. The sequence continues at coordinate 40,859 of JASDQU010105573.1, forward strand.
CAAATTTTGATATTTTGGTCTTTGGACAAACTTTTTGTAAAAACTCTTTTGATTGTTATATATACAGATGGTTTCTACCGGTTTACTTTATAATGTGTGAATTTCAAATGTGTTTAATTTATAAATGATTCAAATGTCTGTCCAATACATAATTAGCCAATGCATCTGTTAATGTATTAAGACATCTAGGAATATGTTGATATTCAATGTGATCAAAATAACGTTCCAAGAGGCGAATTCGCAAATACACCCATAACAAAGTAGGACTTTGAATAGAGTAGATATTACTTAACTGTAGTACTACAAGCTACGAATCAAGTCGCACAACCAAATGACGAATTTCGAGTGAGATAGCATCAACCAATAATTCAATAACGGCGCTATACTCAGCAATGTTGTTGGTTGCACGGCCAAGGCATACACCTAGTAAAGATACAAGTTTGTTTGTTGGGGCATAGATTGCCCATGTAGCAGAAGCTAGGTTTTGAGTACTAAGGCTAGCACCATCAATGAAGCCAATATAGGGTAGCGAAGACTCCGACATCTGGAAATCAAACACAACGTCACATAAGGGAAGAGACCAGATAACGTCAAAAACAAACTAAAGTAACACACACAAAGTATGATACATAAAATACAAGTACTTGTGCACAAATGATTTATGAATAGTACTTCTTCAAGTACAACCCATTCCTGGGTTCACTCAAAGGGATACCATCGTAATCTACCAGCTCATATGCTCCTTTTTCCAAAACTCGGTGAACAATATAAGGACCTCGCCACATTGGTTCGAATTTCCCAGCTCCTAACACATCTCAATCCTGTTCATAAAGAAGAACAAGATCACCTTCAGAGAAAACGCGATCCTTGACATACTTTTCATATTGTGCCTTGACACATTTCTTCTGGGCTTCTATTACTAGAGTGGCGTCACGTCGAGTTTCGTCTAATCGCATTAAATACAATATACATTCTTCTTCAACAGAAGTATTGGGTAAGAGTTCGACAGCTAGATTCAGAGAGGGTATCTCACATTCTATAGGAAGAATGGCTTCCACACCATAGACCAATCAAAAAGGCGTAACCCCCGTAGCGGATTTGACAGATGTCCGGTATGCCCACAATGCCGAAAACAACATCGTGTGCCAACTTGTTTTATGAGTGCCTATCATCTGTCGAAGCATAGTTATAATAACTTTGTTGATTGCTTCGACTTGACCATTATCTTGTGGATAATAGGGTGTTGATTTATCATGACGAAGACCCAAATTTTCTGTAAGTTCCAACATCATAAAATTCCTAAAGTGACTACCGTGATCAGTGACGATAGCTTGGGGAATACCAAAATGAGCTATGACATGGTTAAAAAGAAACAAGGCTGTATTCTTTCCAGTATTATCGAATGTTGGCATCGCCTCGGCCCACTTTGTAAAGTAATCAACAACTACAATGATGTAACCATGCCCCCCAGCCGAGTGAGGGTGACATGTCATGAAATCAATGCCCCATTTTGCATAGGGACCAACTGAGACTACAGGATGAAGAGGAGCAGGTTGTGACCAAATTTTCTGATTGTAGGTCTAGCAGGCATGTCATTTCTGAATGGCAGTAATGCAGTCGTTGAACAAGGAAGTCCAAAAATACCCTGCGCGTAAGATCTTCTGGGCAGTAGCATACCCAGACATATGACCACCACATGCTCTGGAATGGCATTCATTTAGAGCTTTCTCGGCTTCGTCAAATGTTAGACAACGTCAAAAAACAGAGACAATTCCCCGACGGTAAAGAGTATCCCCGAGGATAATTTACTGATGAGCTTGATAGCATATGTGATGTCATTCAGTACTAGACAAAGCAGGCCGAAATTTCTGGGGTTGAATATATATAATGATATCCCCATACCAAATATCGTCGGTGCTTATAAGGAAAAGAGATTCATCGGGTAATGAATCTACTGCTACATTTTCCATGGAAGAATGAGGAAAATCGCATATCAACTCAGCAAAAACTAAGGATTTCTTAGACGTGGCGCGATCTAATTTCAATTCAAACTCCTGGAGTATGAAAATCCATTTGGAGTATTTTCCCCCTAGCAATTGACGTGTCAATATGTGTTGCATAGGGTTGCAATGAGAAATCACTGTAGTTTTCCTTTAGAGGATATAATGCCAGAAGCGTTGGACGGCTTGAACGGTAGCCAAGGCCAATTTTTCAACATGTTGATACTTGATTTCAGTTGATGTGAGACTTCGACTCAAGTAATAAATAACATGTTCATCGTGCGCATCATCCTCTTGGACCAGAACCATGTCAATAGTATACTCTGAGGTAGCAAGATAAAGAAAATAATCATGACTATAATCAGAAGGAAAGAGAAGCGGAGCTCGCGTGAGGGACAAATTTAAAGCTTCAAAAGCATTGTTGGCAATGGTATCCCAAACGAACTCGAAATATTTCTTTAACAGTCGCGTAAAACCACGAGTAGTCTCGGCATCATTAGGAATGAAACGACGAAGAAAGTTTGCTTTCCCATGCAAACTTTGCAACTGACGCAGTGTAGAAGGAGGAGGAAGATTAAGAATCACTTCAACCTTAAGAGGATCCATCCTGATCCCTTGACACGAAACGATAAAACCTAGAAGACGATCGGATTCTATGCAAAACACGCATTTATGAGGATTTAAACGTATACTATAGAACCGACAATGAATGAAAATGGCTCGGATATGAGTGGGGTGATCGACTTGACGTAAAGAATGAGTTGGTAAATCGTCCAAATAGGGTTGAACGATATGCTTTATATCATGAAAAGCGTAATACATAGCACGTTGAAACATCGCACCAGCGTTTTTAAGACCGAAGGGAAGTTTCCTATAGGAAAAAGTACCCCAAGGACAAATAAAAGCAGTCTTATGTTGGTCCTCGAAAGCGATGTTAATTTGATTATAGCTGGAGAAACCATCCATGAGAGAAAATATTTCACTGCCGGCACAGTCATCAACAATCTGGTCTATGAAACCGGAGATTCTGGGTTCGATCCCCAGTGGAGTCGCTAATTTTGTTATTGGATAAATCCGTAAGTGTGGAAACAAACCAATCTCCCTAGATCCACCTAGATCTAGAACAAAGAAAAATAGAATAATACTCTTTCCCTAGATTTTAACTATTGAATGTACTAGGAGACAAGAATAAAGAACATGCCTTATGATCACTTCCTTTGGTCTTTGTTGCTCTTGCTTCACTCCAGTTCTCTCGTACAGTCAAGACCAAAACAATACAAACCAACCGAAGTGAAGAAAGCACAATCTATTCAACAGTCAATCTATGTATATGATCAAGGAGTTATACAATAAAGTGGAACTAAATTTATGGGAAAGGGACATATTACTGTATCATATTGATGGAAAGTAAAGATTACAACCTGAGCCTTGATGTTGCAAACTTCCTTTCGATGGCCCCTGGCTCTGACACACACACTTGCTCACTTGCATGAAGAAGATCAACCACCTTTTATAAACTTGCTGGAGTTTCCTAGCTGCTGTAGCTTCAGTCCTTCACACAATCTTTCACCAATTCTCCAATGTCTTGCTTAACCTTGTTTGCTTAACCTTTTCCATGAGAATTCACTCAATATATAGGAGAGAATGAATTGTTTACTTGGATAAGAATGATCCCAAAATATCAGGGAATCCAATATTAGGATAACCATTCGAATGTCATCTCATCCTTCTAGAAGATTCCTTTCTAGAAGCTTCGAGAATTCATCTTTTTCCCTTCTTTGGAAAGAGTTTGCACCCTAGCAGTTTAACAGAGTGTGAACTTCTCGCACACCAGCTTAAGGCAGCCTGTGGGAATCATGCATTCTCGCAGGAAAATATACTAGCAGGCTGTGAACAGTCCTCAAAAATATGATTTCTGGAAAGAGATGAAGGTAACTTTTCTCAGGAAAAAGTTCTAATGAAGAGCCTGAATATACCATCATCAATACATCATCATGATGACCAAAATCATGGGTAACATACCTCCAAGTGATCCTAGTAATACGTGCAATCTCTACACCGATATCAACAAAGCAGGGTGAGTAACTCTGTCAATATCAATGTGACCTCGTGTTTGACCCTTGTGTGAGAAGGGCTTCCCAGGACAAGATGTTGTAAATGGAATTTGACACTCCTTAACACAAGATTCTATTGTGTGTTTTGTTCTTTGGAGAGTGTATCTCTCTTCCTATTCCAAAGCACTAGCCTAGCTAAATGTTGGTGCAATAGAGCCCTAGAAAAGAGTTACTAGTTAAATTTTACAATTGCACAGTGTTGTTAAGAGTTGTTGTTACTCAAAGGAAGCGGAGATGAAACTGATGTTGTATGAGACTCTAACCCAATGATGCATGGATAAGAATGAAATATATCAATTTTCATTCAATGAATCCTATGTACGGGAGGGAAAGAGAAGTTTTCCGGATCAACCTTGAACTACAATACACAATTTCCTTTAAAATGCAATTGCAACGAATCATGCAAAAATAACAATTCTCTATTGTTTCCTTTTCAATAATTTCAAGAATTGATTTTCAATACTTTCGAAGATGAAAATGATTTTGAAAGAAAAACGTTGTTCACTTTTCAAAACGGACCTACACCATGATGGTGAGAGTGAAGAAAACCAAAAACTAATGAACAAGCAATAGATAAAAACCCAAACCAATCTTTCAATGGAAACAAAAATAACAAGCAGACCAAACTAGTCTTTTCAATTGCATGAGAAAAGTAATCTTCCAAATAAGGAGAAAATGATAAAGACAAAGAAGCTCAACTTTCAACCGATCACTGGTTCTTAACCAAACAATCACACTCAAATTCCAAAATCAGAGAGTATATCTTTGCCGAGAAAATTCAAGAAAAAAGTGACAGGAAGAGCCTTTTATTTTCTAAGACTGTTCGTGTACAAAAATGAAGACAAGAAGACATCAACCAATGGTCCAAGAAGCTCTTTTCAGGCACCTATACTAATCTGGGCAGCTGAAAATACAAAAAAGTCAAATCCAAAGTTTTGAAAAGAGGGTTTGCAAGCTAACAGTATTACACAATGCGAGAATGGGTCATTCTCGCAGGCCATCTTTGAGAAGAGTGCGATAACCTCGCACTGGACCTAAAAGCAAGGTGTGAACTCAATAGATTCTCGCAGGCCACTGTGGAGTGCAGTGAGAGAATGTCTGAAACTAATCAAATTTTTGGAAAAAGACACAAAATTTGAAGAGGCCTCTGGACCCAGAGGGTCTATTAGGGTATCTTGAAGACTCAGAGATTGATATGAATGGAGAAAGGTAAGGCAAGAGAAAATGGCCAAGGAAAAATACCAAAAACCACAAAGAAAATGGGTTATCTCCCCAATGGAGTCGCCAATTTTGTTATCTAAATAATCGGTAGGTGCGGACACTAACAGATCTCCCTAGATCCACCTGGATCTAGAACAAAACAAGACATGACATGACTCTTTCCCTAAGTTTTGACCATTGAATTAGCTAGTATGGAGGAACAAGTAACATACCTTTTTATCGCTTCCTAGGGTCTCTGTTGCTCCCGCTTTGCTCTGGTTCTCTCGTGAGGTCAAGACCAAGACAACACAAACCAACCAAAGTGAAGATAGCAAAATATATTCAACTGTCAACTTATGTGTATGACCAAGGAATTACACAATAAAGTAAGAATGACTTTATGGGAAAAGGACATGCCATTGTATCATATTAATCAAAAGTAGAAGATATAATCTGATCGCATTGATGTCGCAAGCTTCCTTTTGATTGCTCTTGGCTCCAACACACACACTTGCTCGATCCATATATGAAGAAGATCAAATCCCTCTTGATAGACTTGCTAGAGTCTCCAAGCTCCTATTCAAGCTAGGTCCTTCACACAATTCTTTCACCAATTCTCCAATGAATCTTGCTTAACCTTTTCCATGAGACTTCCATCAATATATAGGAGAAAATGAGATGGTTACTTGGATAATAATGATCCCACAATATCAGGGAAACTAGTAAAGGATAACCATTCGAATGCCAGCCCATTCTTCTAGAAGATTCCCTTCTAGAACCATAGAGACTTCATCTTTTTCCAATCTTTAGAACAAGTTCGCACCCTAGCTATGTAGCACAGTGTGAGAATTTCACACCCTAGATGAAGGCAGCCTGTAAGAATGGGTCATTCTCGCACCCTAGGATATTAGTAACCTGTGAACTCTCTTCAAAAGTAAGTTTTTTGGGAAGAGATGAATGTCACTTTTCTCAGGAGAAGGTTCTTTTGAGGAGCCTGAGTACACCATCATCAATACACCATCAAGATTGACCAAAATCATGGGTAACAGACATGAAGAAGAAGCTGCATTTGAATATGCTATAGACAAATGCCTATTCAAGGCTATCGCAAGGATAGGTGCTAGAGAAAAGATTAATATTACCATGTATGAAGGAAAATTGGATGCTGAAGAGCTTCTAGACTGGATTAGAGCTCTCGATAAATACTTCGACTATGAGGATGTCGAGGAAGACAAGAAGGTCAAACATGTTGTCACTAGAATTAAAGGGCATGCAGAACTATGGTGGGATGAACTGCAGGCTAACAGACGCTACAAAGGAAAGCTTGGATAGAATGGTTGCGAAGATGAAGGCCAAATTCATACCCAAGGATTATCAAATCACTCTGTTTCGGAGGATGAAGAATTTGAGACAGAAGTTGATGTTAGTGAAAGAATACACTGAAGAGTTCTATAAGATAAACATCAGGGTAGGTCATCAGGAAAGCGATGATGAGAAGTTTGCCAGATACATGAATGGTCTGTGATATGAAATTCAAGACAAGATGAGCATGATGATCATTCAAAATGTAGAAGATTCTTATTAGATGGCTCTAAAAGATGAAGAGAATCTGAGCCAAAAGAAAGTTCAAAGAGGCTGAGGGAGAAGTCAAGCCAGAGGCAAGACTGTTGTTGGGAAAAATACCCTACGGACTAGCAAACTAGGGTCAGACTTGGATGCAAATTTTGACCATAAAGAAATTACTTTTTAACCTACCACTCAAAACTTAAACCCCTCTTTCACAATACATGCATGGAAAGAAACTACTAACCTTGTTACTGACATTTGGTGTAGATCCTCCGTTGCGCTTTTGTCCGCTTGCTGGCGCTACTCCTTCTAAAGATAACTTGCAATCAAAACAAACAACAATGCATGCACGCTACTTTTCTACTTGAGGGTTAGAAATTAAGCATAAATTAACCAAACCATAGATAACTCATGCATTGGGATGGAAAAAGTATTATTTTATTATTTGAAAAATGAATCAACTTACAATCAAAGTTGAGATTGGCCACCGCTCCTTGATCCTGATCCTGGGCTCCTCTTCGTTTGTCCTCCAACTGCTTTGCGTCAAATCTCCTTTGGCATGAGGAAAGGCTAAAGGGTTGGGACAATGGATTCGGAAAATGGGCAGAGTTTCTTCGCTATATTCATCCTCCCTCAAATGGTACCCCTACCCTTTCTTTTATAGGCTAGAAGGAGATAGGGTTTTGGATGAACTCTCGGCCATGCATGGTCGGGAGTTTTAGTTAACTGACCCATAGCTTTTTGTTCCATTGGCATCTTTCTTTTTTTTTGTGCTTTGTTAGGTACACATGGGCTATAGTGGGCCTGTCAGCATGCACATGAGTGCAGTAATGGGTTAGGGCACGTGGGCCTTGACACAAGAGGATTTTCAAAGAGGTTGTTCAGTAGATGTTTTGGAAATGAAGGGATATGAATTGGCCTAATGCCAGGTAAGCATGTATGGTGCAATTTAGGGTTATAACAGATGCCCCCTAATGTGTGAGTCAGAAGAGCATCTGATGGCCAAAATACATTACCAATCATTTACCAATCTGTACTGATATGCTGAATGAGTGAGCCCAAGAATCAGGAACCAGGAGGTGTCATCTGCAAAATAAAAAATGTCTCACCGAGGCGGGCATACCCATGCTCGGGATAAAATAGAACCATGGCTACCAATCAAATACACTGTAGATCCATGTCAAATAACTATAAAGAGTAGCCG
>JASDQU010105573.1:49024-70458 GCA_032191745.1 Picea mariana
GAAGCTAATTCGGCCTGATGATTTTACTTCAAGGCTCGAGCAACAACTTCAAAATCTTCTAAAACTCGGGTAGGAGTGTAATATGAGTGTACGACTGCACTACCCAGAGGTCTTCGACGGCTCGTCGGTTATGGACTTGATAATCTTGATGATCGGACTAAAGGTTTCAGTGATTTCGAACAAGGACTTGATTGGACATTCAGGATCGCCGGGTATGCAGACAAGAGACATATTGCAAAGGGTCTGACTTAGGCTTAGTGACAAACTTCCCTTGGATAATAGCATGACAAGTGATAAGACTTAGGTAGCATATATGTTAATCATAATTCTACGAAGCAGGAGGCAACGCAAACTCTCCATATGTTTGGAAGAGTAACCAAATGGTGGAGGACACAACTCTATATAGCGAGAAAAATATTTCTAAGGTCGTACTACATCCCATAGTTTGATGATCAAACGGACAGATGTGCTTTATCCAAGGGAGACTCATTATGCTGCCAATAAAGAAAATACTTTTTCCATCCTCTTTTTGGGGTATATTTGATTTTTTTGTTCTTTTTGATAATTTTTGAAAAAGAATAAAGGAATATTATGTTACAAAGGAGGAATGAGTACTGCAAACATACAAGCTCGAGGCACAAGGACAAGACTGATGTTCTGGTAAAATGATACTCGGGAAAAATCCTCCAGTGGCCAAAGGTGTTAAGATGCAGAATAAAATTGTTACAAGGCTGGTGGGTAAGGTATGCAAATGCGGTTGATAGAACACACAATGGTAACGTCCTTCGATGTAAGTTTAATGAGCCTAGAGAAGGTAAGCTCGGTAGTTTTTCATATTTAGAGAGTCTGAAAAAGCCTAAAAGGAGACTCCAGTGGGGTACCTTTTTCTACAATAGTCTAGTCGGTTCGAAAAAGGGATAAACTAGCACTGATTAGACGTCAATTCAAAACCATTTTAACGAGTGTGACAAGGACAAGATCACTCGACTATTTTTTCACTTTTAAGGAGTCTGAAAAAATCTTAACTATGGACTCCGTCAGGAATATTCTTCTAGACCAATTTAACGAGTGTGAAAGAATAAGGTCACTGGGCGATCTTTTCAATATTAGGGAGTCTGAAAAGATTTTAACTATGGACTTCGTGGGGGTTTCTTTTTCGTAAATTTAGTCCCTTAGGCCCGAAAAAGGAATAAAATTATACCTAAGGATACTCTTCTAAAGAATAGGAATTCAATAGAGTATACCTTTGTTCGTACAGTTGACCGTCCGGACCGAAAAAGGGGTAAAATACCGCCGGACAAACGTGACTTCAAATTTCAATTTAGCGAGCGTGAAAGGCCACAAGATCGCTTGACAATCTTTTCATGTTTAAAGGGTCTAAAAAGGGATTAAAAGAAGACCCATTTAAGGAACGTTCTTCTGGACCAATTTAACGAGTGTGAAGAAATAAGGTCACTCAGCAATCTTTTCAACTTTAAGGAGTCTGAAAAGGGCTTAAAGAAGACTCCACAATGGTTACTTTTCTTAGTTAATCTGGACGAGATCGAAAATCATAAATGCAGTCTCGCCAGATTTTGCTTTCAGATCTCAAAGCGAGCTTGAAAAACAACAAAATTAGCTCGTGATAGACTTTGTGGGTCAATTCCTAGCATCTCCTCGGGGGAGCTGTATGCTCCGACGAAAACATTGTCTATGACACCAGGGGTTCTGGAGATATTGATAGGTATCATTTCAGCAATGGTTTCCATATTACCCTCATCATAGATCTTGTGTGTAGCTAAGGGATTAGTATGACAAGACCTATCTCTAGTCATAGTCACGGTGAATTCTCCTGCTTTGATTCGGCTTAACTTTGGGAGGAAATATGTTGTGTGATGAAGATCTTCCCAAGGTTTGTCCGGACTAGTCATTATTTCAATTACTATCTCATCAGAAAGCAAGACTAAGTCTAACGAATTGATGTTAGAAAGAGAACCCTGAGCCCAAATAGGCTCTAGAAGTGGATCTAACTCTTGTGCTGGAGTCGGATTAGGGTTAGTTGAAGCTTGCTGAACTAAACAGTACGCTACTTCAGCGGTCGACAAGGGCATGGACATGCTTGAGTGCCTTGTCTCATCCATCATGGCTGACGGGGAAGGAAGAATCCAAGGATCCTCAAAGTAAGTCATGCGAAACGACGAAACTTGAAAAATCTCAACCTTATGGTGATTAGATATAAATTTGATGTCATCGTGAGGAGGTGGGTAATCGAAGGTACCCATCAAGGATGAGCACAAACCAACTCGTACATTAACGACACCTGGTTGAGGATTATCAATCATGGGGACCTTGGATGCCCCCAAAGCTAGGTCAGGTCTAGAGAAGGACAATTGATCGATGGTCACTATCCGACCCTCATGTGGAAAAAACAAGACTCGGAAAATTGTAGCAACCACAGCTTGCATAGCATAATTCCAACTCCATCCTAACAAGAGATTATAGTCAAGGGGAGCATCGACTACCTCTACTTCGACGCACACGGTCTTCCCTCCTAACTGCATGAGGAAAGAAGGAATGATACCATGTGGTCGGAAAGAATGATTGTCGAAAGCAGTGAGGAGAGTAGGGGATGGAGACAAAGCGGGCTGGCCAATGGCCTTCCAACATGATAACGACATAACGCATGTCGAGGCACCCTCATCGACTACCGTGCAGAAGATATTCCATGTAAAAGTTTTCGTGGGATGAGCCACTACTATCTAAAACGCTACGTGATAAGGAAGACAAGGTTTTAAGTCAGTTGTATCTAACATGATGGTACCCGGGTTACAAGTCTCCATAGAGCCCAAAGCGGTTAACAAGGCTTTCCTCTGAGCAGGGCAGCTTTGGAGGACCTCCAAAGCAGACATCACACAAGGGGTTTGTGATAAATCCTCCACCATGGATTAGTTTTGGGCAGACCTTGCATTTGGGTTGTGAGAAGATTTTTTAAATGCACCCTTTGGAATGTGTGTCATTGTTTCTCCCAACGTCTTCTCAATCTGTAAAGGAATAGATGGGAGTTCGACTTATTTGCCCTTCTCGTAAGTGCTTGGTTGACTATAGGCATGTGCTCTAGTTGATAGAAAAGCATCACCTTTCACCATATATACATTCATGGGGTTGTTCGAAGAAGGAGGGGGTCCTTGACTACCCCCTTCCATACTTGCAGAGGCTTGAGTTAGATTTTTCCCATGTTGAATTGGATTAGTCAACATGGCCTACTGTTGTTGTGTGACAAACTTTTGGGCCTCTGCAAGTCAAGGACAAAGATGGGTCGGGTGGTCTTCCACACACAATTTGCATGGATACCTCACCTTCTGTTTTTCCGTGGTGTCCCCTCCAGCATTATCAGTGGGTTTTTTNGCATCACCTTTCACCATATATACATTCATGGGGTTGTTCGAAGACGGAGGGGGTCCTTGACTACCCCCTTCCATACTTGCAGAGGCTTGAGTTAGATTTTTCCCATGTTGAATTAGATTAGTCAACATGGCCTACTGTTGTTGTGTGACAAACTTTTGGGCCTCTGCAAGTCAAGGACAAAGATGGGTCGGGTGGTCTTCCACACACAATTTGCATGGATACCTCACCTTCTGTTTTTCCGTGGTGTCCCCTCCAGCATTATCAGTGGGTTTTTTATCCCCCTTACCCTTCTTTCATTGTTTTTTCTTTCCTTCAGGCTGTTGGGTGGCCTTTGGGTTAGTCGACTGCATAGAGTGTACATCCGACGTTTGGGTATGAGGGGCAGCCAAAGCATGAGGTTGGTTGGATATTGAGTGTTGTATGTATAACTATTGCAATTGTTTTGTCAATTGCTCAACAGGCTTGGTTTGTATTGAACCAACAATACCATCGGCATGTGGTCCATCTCTCTATCTAGTTTTATTCAATATCGATCATGGTGCATCTGGCAGGATGTTGTATAATAAACGAGACTGACAATAGATGAGATCAAACTGTTGAGCCCTCATGATGGCATCTTCTTCAGAGAAAACCCTAGAAGTTGTGATGTCTTTGGATAATTGTGGGACCAAAGACTTAAGGAACCACTCAAGCAGGAATGTTGGTGGGACTGGTACTTTGATTAGACTCTTCCTGCGTCTCCACTCTTGAATATGATCAGAGATATGGTTCATTGTTGTCTGTTCGAAATTAGCGAGCAACTCTGTGCCAACGTCGTATCTCACAGGTAACTGGAAATGGTTAAGTAAGGCCATCGCCAGTTCACCAAAAGAAGAGTATCTTGAGTGATTGAGCTTGATGTACCATTTCACGGCACTTTCGATAAGAGTGCGTTGAAACAATCGCAGTTGTACATGGTCATCTTTCAATGAGTTAGATGAACACCAAAGATGGAAGGTAGTCACATGATCACCTGGATCTTCGTTAGGCTTGGCCTCAAACTTTGGAATGTCCGAAGGCAACTTCATTGGCATAGGAGGCCAACGCGGATCGTGACAAATAGGATCATTTAACAACCTTGTCAAAATATGGCAAGTGTAACGTCGCCAGGAATGGTAGTTTGGGTTGCTGCTGATAACCTGGGAAAAAGGGTCATGGAGTTTGACTGGCACCAGGTTTCCAGGAAAAGTTTAGCTGCTGACCCAGATTCTGGTAGAAACCATGGCCTTGACCAGCATAAGGATTTTTCATCTGTGGAGACATCATTGGCTGATTTCCCATAAAGGACATAGGATGTTGGGCATGCATCGTGTTTGAAGGACTTTGGGAAGGATTACCCCATGTCGGTCCTGATGGGAGAGGCATAGTAGTATGTCCAGGGTTCCATTGACTGTGGAAAGAATTACCCCAGAACGACATTCCAGAGGAGGGAACGGATCCTTGTACTAAGTTCCAAGGTCTTGCTATATGTGCCCCTGACGTAGGAATAGTACATTGTGCCAGAGTAGACTGTCCAAAAATGGGAGTGCGCCCAGATGGGAAAGCGGTGGATGTGAAAGTATTGTTACCAAACATCCTGTTCCAAACAAATGGTGATGAACCTATCGAAATACTGTGTGCAGGTGTTCCTTGACTCCCAGCTCGAAATAAACTAGTGTGTGTAGGCTGCCCGGCAGACTGCTGATGCGGACCACCAAGCGAAGGGGATGAAGGAGGAATATGAACTTCAGCGTAAGGAAAAGCATTAAAAGGGACAGGAGTTCCCCCAAGTTGACCTTGCAGAGGAGCGTTAGATCTCCCTGCCCACAGATCCAAAGTCTATAAAGTGGAGTAAGTGAGTGCAGGTATTGTACCCGAACTAGGCATACCGTATGAGAGCAGAGGGCCTGTCGCACTAGGTGTGAAGGGGGTGGTGGTTGCTGCCATAGATGGGGTCGGTCCACTGTGCGACGTAGTTGCAGTCGAGACCATGGTGGCTCGGACCGACGACGGTAAGTTAGGAGATGATTCTCATGTGGTAGAAACTGTGGTGGTAATGGAAGAATTCCCAAAAGAAGTAACAGCGTTTGTTTCCATAGTTGTGTGAGGCACCGACAGGCGTTCGTAAAATTGGATTGATACAATAACCTGTGGCCAAGTATCAGTGGTTTGGGTTTCAACTGAGCCAAGATTAGCAGTTGATTCCTCTGAAAGCTGTTCAGGCACAATGGTTTGTAACCCGGTCACTTTGAAAGACCCTTGTTGGTCTAGCTTCCAACTCAATGGTGGCCGGGGTGGCTCCAGTATAACCAGCAGCAGGCCCAGAAGCCTTCGTGACCAACAGAGATCGGGATCCTCCACTGTGTGAGAAGATCCAAGACACGCTAAGGTATTCTACATGTTCAAACAGTAACACACACTAAAAAATAAGCCCCTAAGAGATAAGATAAGAGATCACTAAACTATTTTGAAGAACAGTTACAACAACCAACACTAGAGCAACTTACTGGTGCAAGTGCAACTCAAACATAGAAGCACCCTCCGGGTATACCCTACAAAGTGTGGCCCGATGTCTATCCTAGGTACCGTGGTATACCCCCGCAGTCACCTTTGTATTTCCCTAAAAAGATTGGCAACTAGGTTGCCAGCACGCGAACAGTCACCAGGTGGGTACAGTCGAAAGTCAGGTAGACCACAATGAGCAGGGTATCAAGCCTAAAACCTGTCAAGGGTATCGAGAGAAAATGGTCTGAAAGACAACTAAGGACCTCGAATGGATTCGAGACCCACGAAGCCTCGTGGCAAATGCAAACGACAGAATCCCAAAACAAACCCTCGATATGTGTTCTCCACTACAATTGGTTCGGCTTTGGAGGGGTTATCTCCGCTACCTTTCCGCACACGATCCCGTGTTTATCTCATCTGTTAGAGGGGGGTCCTAGATAACTTCCATGAAACTGGACTTCTACACTCCCTATCATATACTCTAATGTTTGGTTTTGAATGGTCTTGGAGAGTTTCCTCTCCAACCTAATCCAAGGCCCTAGTCCTGAACTAGTTTATGAACCCTACAAACAAAAAGTCTAATATATTTTAAATTAGCGTTGCTTTTATGGGATTTCTTACGTCACGGGGTATGAAGGTGAAACTGATGATGTGTAAAGACGAAAGCAAAAACAAATAAAAAAATGTTGGAAACAAAAGACTTTTACTAAATGCAAAAACTCAGCAACTTTTCACAAAGAAATATTTCTTTTTCTTTTCAATTTTTCTAAGATTTTATGCAGCAATCATAAAGGAATTTCACTCGACTACGAGCTACTTATACTCTAAATGCACTGCAAAAACTTACGAAATAAAAGACTTCTCCCTAGCTAATGATGCAGAAACACACTCTTCAAACAAAGAAGAAAATGAAAAGAGATTTTTTTTTTATTTAAGTGCAAATAAAGCAACAAAGGGAAAATACTGACAAGCACAAAACCAAGAAAAATAAATTCTGGCTTAAAGCGCAGATCGCAAAGAATCAGAGCAAAGACACACAATGTAATAAATGAAATAAATACTCTTACGCTTGTCTAAAAACCATGAAAAGATATATATTTTTTTTTATATTTTCTGTTCAACTATCAACTAAGAAAAAGCAGGCTAAGGCTAAGATGACCTAACCTACTGACTGTTCAACCCTAAACTCAAACACCTGAGAGGAACACTTCTCATCAAAGGAGGGGATGAATTCCCCCCTGATCAAAAGTATCCTTTCAAGCACGCTACTATCACTAAAACAACACGTGTGCGAACGCGTACTGAGTTGAAATAGGACGCGTGTATATGCGGTCTAACCTTGTAGGGGCCACGTGTATGTATAACCTCTAAGACAAATATAACAACAGGCAGTCCAGACCAAGAAGAGGCCTCTGGTATTGAAAACCAGGGTCCCTTGAAGGCTTGGATTCTTTTTCTAACAGAAAATAAAAAATAATGCAAGGAATAACAAGGCAAAAAAAAGCAATCTGAAAAAGGACTGTGAACCAGCAAGACTCAGACAGGATTCCTAAAAACCCCCTAAGAATGTATAATTTCGATAGGGAAGAGGTGGACTGCCTCTATAGGTCTCTGGAATCCTACACTCTACTGTTATCCCTACAGCTAGTGTTCACACGCAGGTTGTGTTGGCTATCGGAAGTCACTCCTGGATTGCTTGCAGGAGCAGATCCCGACGCCCATCAGTTTAATGTCACGATTTGTTTTAAAGGGGTGATCAAATGGAGGGAAACTCAAGGAGATATCACTCTAACTCGGGGACTGAGTCTGGTATATATAGTGACAAAGGAGGTCTTGATCCAACTTCAGCCAGTGGGTTTATAAGAGTAGGTGGAAGACTTAGTAAGGAAAATGAACAAAAAGCTTTGGGCAATAGGCTTACGACTATTTGCAGAAGAAAGACGCTGAATGCAAGATCCACTTGGTTCAGGGTCTCAAGAAACTGAGGAGGGCTTGACTAGATCTTCCAATTCCAAGTCACTCAGTGTTGAGAAAATCACAAGAGCTAGCTAGAAACATCATAACTGCTATAGTGATCCTACCAACATCATCCTATAACAACTATAGCTCGACTGGATCCTCCAATTCCGAGCGTTTCTAACACAGTGTAACAAAGATGTAAAAGAAACTGGCATTCATTAGGCAAGAAGTCTCAAAAGTGCATACATAACCAGGGTATCAGTGCTTCATTAAAGATTTACAACCGGGAGCTCAGCTCAACCATCGATAGATACAAAAAATGGTGAAAACGCCTTCATATACTCAAACTGACAACATCAACAAGATCGAGATGTAGCATTGAAAGCTTTGCATCTGCATGGCTTCTGAAAATACGGGGTTGTAATCTCTGAATGGTCGTGCAACTTATGACAGACGCAATCGATCTTCTGACAATTTGTTTGGCGAATCGACGTGCCTTTAATTCAATGCAAGACTCTCCCATTATGGCGGAGACGATGTCTAACCACCACCAACCGCTTCAATAACTGCTTCTTGGGATTGAGAACAATCTGGCCAACTCAACCCCTTGGGCTGTGAAAGACTTCTCGCGCTGCCACCTGGAATAAATGAATGGCTAGAGGGATAGGCATGGAAGCCAGTGCAGAGACTGGGGCGCATGGTAGGAGTGATGGCATCGGATTATGAGGGCATGGAAGGAATGGCGAGATGTGAGAAGGGTGATGGAGGATGCCTCGTGGTGGAAGACATCAGACGGAATGGAGGAAGACAAGAGATAACTAACTCGCCTTTTGGTGAGGGTCTGATGTAGAGAGGAGTGGGACATATGTCACACGACAAGCGGATGGCGAGAAGGAGGGTGGACCATGCGGATCAAAGAGGGGAGGCGGATGGATGACACATGGAAGCAGGGGAAAGATGGACTGGGAGATGAAAAGACAGGAGAATGGCCCACGCTGGCTAAGCATCGAGCGGCTGAGAAGGGTGGAGTCGTTCAAGCGCCGTTGATCCGGGCGCGTCGATCTAGGTCGTCGAAAGCTGCACGTACGATTCCGGACCCCCCCCCCTTCGCTTAAAGGTAGAAAAGCGGGGGGGTCCGGAATTACCTTTATCGTCGTTGATCCGGGCGCGCTAATCTGGGCCGTTGAAGAGGTGTGCCCCAGATTCCGGACCCCCCCCGGTTTAAAGGTAGAAAGGCAGGGGGGTCTAGAATCACACCTGCGCCGTTGATCCGGGCACCGTGATCCTAGCCGTTCAAAATTGATTCTCGTTTAACATAGATGCATCGCACCCAAAACTCAGGACAAGTGGGTTTTTAACCTTTTCTTTTGCGTTCTGACCCCCCTTACAAGAAATATCTCTAACAGGTTGTAAGAGGATAAGGTGCGGGTACATGTGTGCAGGCCTTATGCAGGCCACGTGTACCTCTGTGTGTCCCGACAACTACCATCAAGCAGAAGTCAGGGAAAATTGGTATGAAGAACTAGGCTCCCTACTCGCTCAGACCTTAGAAAAAGACAGGGAAAGAAACAGAAAATCTAATCTTTTAAACTACCCAAAAAACTCAACTAAATCCAGAAACCCTAAAGAGTATTCTCCCCAGTATGGTCACCAATTCTGTTGTTGGGAAAAATACCCTACGGACTAGCAAACTAGGGTCAGACTTGCATGCATATTTTGACCGTAAAGAAATTACTTTTTAACCTACCACTCAAAACTTAAACCCCTCAATCACAATACATGTATGGAAAGGAACTACTAACCTTGTTACTGACGTTTGGTGTAGATCCTCCGTTGCGCTTTTGTCCACTTGCTGGTGCTGCTCCTTCTAAAGATAACCTGCAATCAAAACAAACAACAATGCATGCACGCTACTTTTCTACTTGAGGGTTAGAAATTAAGCATAAATTAACCAAACCATAGATAACTCATGCATTGGTATGGGAAAAGTATTCTTTTATTATTTGAAAAATGAATCAACTTACAATCAAAGTCAAGACTGGCCACCGCTCCTTGATCCTGATCCTGGGATCCTCTTCGTTTTTCCTCCAACTTCTTTGCGTTAAATATTATGTGATGTAATTCCCATGGATGTTTGTCATCTATTGCTAGGTAGACCATGGAAATATGACAGGAATGTGGTTCATGATGGGAGAAAGAATACATACACCCTGGAGAAAAACGGGAAAATGCACATGTTGTTGTCGATTAAGGACAAAGAAGTGAAACCAGAGGTGAGAAACACTATACTTCTCATGAGTGGGAAGAAACTTATTAATGATTTTAAGAAGAAGGAAGACACATAATTTATTGTGGTCAGGAAGCCTAGAATTATTTTGACCAGTACAAGAGTGGATGATTTACCAGAGAAAATCCAGAATTTGCTGGAAGAATTTGTTGATATAGTAGTGGAAAAACTACCTCATTCGTTGCCACCTATCAGAAGTATAAGACATCACATTGATCTTATACCTGGAGCCAGTTTACCAAACAAAGCAGTGTACATATTGACGTAGCAGGAGAATGAATAAGTAAAGAGATAAGTCTAGGACTTGATGGACAAAGGATTGATTAGAGAGAGCTTGAGTCCATGCGTTGTTCCAATAGTGCTCAGCCCAAAGAAAGACGAGGGCTGGAGGATGTGTACAAAATCAAGAGAAATCAATAAGATTACCATCAGATATAGATTTCCATTTCTGAGGATGGACGATTTTATGGATTGCTTGAGTGGAGAAAGATTCTTTTCAAAGGTTGATTTGAAAAGTGAATATCATCAGATTCGCATGAGAGAAGGTGATGAATGGAAGATAGCATTCAAGATGAATGAGGGGCTATACAAATGGCTTGTCATGCCATTTGTCTTAACATATGCACCCAGTACTTTCATGAGGTTGATGAATGAAGTCCTGAGGGATTTCATAGGGAAATTCGTCATTGTATATCTTGACGATATATTAATTTTCAGCAAGACAGAAGCAGAGCACTTGAATCATTTAACTGCGGTGATGAAGAGACTACATCAGGAGAAATTGTTGATTAACATAAATAAATAATCATTTATGAGGACAGAACTCATTTATTTGGGTTTTGTTATCTCTGCAAATGAGCTGAAGATGGATCTAGAAAAGGTAAATGCAATTAAGAATTGGCCATCGCCGAAGAATGTGTTTGAAGTTCGAAGCTTCCATGGTTTGGAAAGTTTCTATAGGAAATTCATCTGAAMTTTTAGTGGAATTAGCGCACAGATGATGGATACAGTGAAGAAAAGACATAAATATTCTCACTGGACAGAGGAAGCAGAGAAGAGTTTCAACCTACTGAAGACGAAGATCACTAAGCARCCAATTTTGGTTTTGCCAGATTTTAGGAAGACATTCCAAGTCAGGTGTGACATGAGCATATTTGAAATAGGAGTGTTCTTGAGCCAAGATGACAGAMTAATCACATACTTCAATGAAAAGCTGAATGAAACRAAGGCTAAGTACTCCACATATGACAAGGAATTCTATGCGGTCATACAAGCGCTGAAGAAATGGAGGCACTATTTGGTTCCCAAGGAGTTTGTTTTGTACAGTGATAATCATGCTTTACAATTCGTGACTCAATAGGAGAAGTTGAACCAAAAACATGATAAATGGGTTGAATTCATGCAGAATTTTACTTTTGTAACTAAGCATATTTATGGGACTACTAACAAAGTAGTTGATGCTTTGAGCAGGAAATGTTTGTTTATGCAGGAATTCAGAGTCAAAACCTTAGGTTTTGGTAACCTCAAAGAAATGTATAGGGATGACCCAGATTTTAAGGAAAAAGGCTTATGAGACATCTGAGAATCCAGTTCTCAGAGATAGAAGCCAATGGATTGAATATATGATCCAGGATGGATTATTATTCAGGGGCAATCAGCTATGTATTCCAAAATGCTCCATGAGGGAGAATTTGTTGAAAGAGAAACATAGTGGAGGATTGGCCAGACACTTCGGTCATGATATGACATTATCAAAGTTGAATGGCTCATATTTTTGGCCAGGGATAAGGACAGATGTTAATAAATTTATGGACATATGCATAATTTGTCATCACACAAAAGGGAAAAGGCAGAACACAGGGTTATACCAACCATTTCCCATACCTGCAAGGCTGTGGGATGCAGTGAGCGTGGATTTTGTATTGGGACTGCCAAGAACACAAAGAGATTGTGATTTGATCTTTGTGGTAGTTGAAATATTTTCCAAGATGTAACATTTCATACCAAGACAGAAAACCAGTGACGCAACTCACATTGCGAACATGTTTTTCAAGGAAGTCGTCAGACTTCACGGCTTGCCAAGGAGTATAGTTTATGATCGAGATACCAAGTTCGTGGGACATTTCTGGAGGACTTTATGGAAGAAGCTGGGGACAAGTTTGTCTTTTATCTCAGCGTATCATCCTCAAACGAATGGGCAGATAGAAGTTGTGAACAGGAGCTTGGGGGATTTTCTGAGGAGCCTAGTGACTGAACACCACAGTCAGTGGGATCATATTCTGCCATAGGTAGAATTTGATTACAATGATTCAATCAACAAAAGCATAGGTAAAAGTCCATTCCAAATTGTATATGGAATGCAGCCAAGGGGAGTTTATGAATCGAAAGATTCGGAACGAAGTAAAATTAGGAGTGGTAGTGCAGAGAATTTTGCAAAAGCAATGAAGGAGCTTCACAACCGATTCAAGGAGCAATTGCAGAGTTCAAGCTAAGAATACAAGTGCAGAGCAGATCAACATATGCGAGAACTTCAATTTGAAGTTGGTGATCTGATTCTTTCACATCTAAGGAATGAAAGGTTCCCAAGGGGAACATATAACAAATTGAAGATGAAAAAGATTGGACCATGAAAGGTCTTGAAGAAATCTGGGGCAAATGCATATGAGATTGAATTACCCGACAGGGTTAGAATTTCACCGATATTCAATGATGTAGATTTGTACCCTTACAAAGAAGCAGGAGCAGAGGATGAACAGACAGAGGTTCAATGGACTAAACAAATGCCTATAGCTGAAAAGCCACAAATGGAAAGTATAATTGACAAGAGAGTCAACAGGAAGACCAAGAGAAAAGAGTATTTTGAATACTTAGTCAGATGGAAGGGACATGCAGTTGTAGATGTTAGTTGGGAAGATGAAGCAAAGATTCAGAAGCATGGACATACCGTGCGAGAGCTCATGAACAGGAGTTCATGAAAATTTTCAAGCGAGGGAGTATGATGCAGGAGCATCATAAACAGTCAAGCAAGCGTGGAGGTGAAAGACAGCTAGAAAGCGCAACACGCATTTTTTCACGTTTTGAAATGTTTTGAAAGTTTAAGGGATCGGATATTAATGTAATAGTTAGGAATAAGGTGTAATTTGCATTTATATCTGGGAGGATGTAAACAAATCATAGCGATTTTCTCTCATTTGTCAATGTAAAAGGCATTTAAGCCCAATTAATGAAAGTAGGTAGGTTTGAATTAATAGATTAGACAGTTTAGAGAGTAGGAGGGAAAGCGGATATAGACACCCTCATTCTTGTATCATTGTATCATTAGCACAGAAGGAGAGAACTGTAGTAGAGAGATGTGGAGAAGAACTCATGTCCAGAAGCAATCTGAGTTAATATATGAATCTTTGATTTAGATTTCGTGGTGTTATGATGTTTATTGTTTACATATGTTGAATGGTATGCTTACAATTGTTTTATTCTCTCTGTTATACCTTTTTTGTTATTCTGTGTTGAATGTATGATTTCATGCTAATTATATGAAGTCTAAGAGAGGAAGAGAATGAGTTTCAATTGTTTCTCATCCTGAGAGAAGTTCCTACAAGGAGTGCAGTGAAACGTCCACAAGGTGTGTGTTGATAAGGGTTTTGAGTTTTATCTCAGAAAGATCAGGAGGGATACCATTGTTCTCATTTCAGCAGAAGTGCAGGTGAAGCACCGAAGTCATGCAAGGTGTGCGCAGTCTATTCAAGGCCTTAGAACTTATCAACTAAGGTTCAGGAGTGAAAGATTGTTGGTGCAAGGAGTGCACATAGTCAAGAGATCAAATAACCAGAAGTATTTGATAGAGTGTCTCAAGGAGTGTGTGTAAGATTTCTTTCAAGGCTTGAAGTTTCCATAGAAATATCAGGAGGTTTAACACCTTTGAAGTGTTCAAAGAGAGATAGAGATTGATAACGTCTCGCAGAATTTAAGTTCCAGTGGAATAACTTTGGTTCATTTCACAGAAGTTGTCAAGGAGAAACGAGCGGTCGAAATTCTTCGAGGAGAACTCCCAAAGTCACGAGGATCTTAGGATCCAGAGAAGCTACAAGGTGGATAAGGGAGGACAAACCCATCCATTTGGTATCAGGAATCATTGTGGATTGTTGATCATGATATTCTTGGAGTTGTCGGGTCATTTCGGGGATTCAGATTTTGTAAGTCTGGAGTGTAAGCCAAAATCCTTGGTCACTCTAATTCTCGAATCATGAAAAGAGTTTTCAAGGGAATAAATTTGATATTTTGGTAATTCAGAATTCGGAATACCAGAAACCCTGATGACAAGGAGTCGAGCACAGTGGAGCGAAAGTCCCGAAAGATGGGAAGAGGGCTAGGTGGCG
Source organism: Picea mariana (assembly GCA_032191745.1). NCBI lineage: Eukaryota > Viridiplantae > Streptophyta > Pinopsida > Pinales > Pinaceae > Picea > Picea mariana. The sequence goes on from JASDQU010105573.1 coordinate 63,554, forward strand.
AGAGTCCACGTCAGAGATAGAAAAAATTTGAGTGTACAAGTGGCATGTCTTCGTCAATAGGTGGAGTCAAACCTTGTTGATTGTTTCAGGGTTTTGGAGGTCGAAGAGATGGAAGCATTGCATCCAAATTCACGAAGTCGCGAAGTCTGAAACCTTGATGAAGTGAAAAGTCTATTAGGGAGCCAACTTTTGTTGAACACATCGAAATTCAGCATTTTGGGTTTCGGAGGTTGTAGACGCAGGAACTTTCGACAACAGGGATCGCAAAATAACGAAACCCAAAGTCTCGATTTGGAAAAGGGCACAATCTTACTGAGATCGGGAGATTTTAGTGATGCTTTGTGTTTTGATCATGCAGGCATACTCATAAGGACCTGTGGATACACTATTGGTGTGTGTGTGGGATTCCTTGTGGAGGAACCAAAGAGTCAATTAGAGTCAAGGGGTAGATTTATAACGATCCTGAGCGGATCTCGGCCTGAGGATTAGAGGTCTACGTCAGCAGGTTAAGTTGACCTAGGGTTTTAGACACCTGGGGTTTTGGTATCGAGGGTTTTGACACCTAGGTTTTGGCCTAAGGATGTCGATGAGTGATTTTTATGTATAAATAAGAACCTATATGAGGGAAGAGGGTTGGTTCAAGTTCGTTGGATCTAGTTGTATTGTTTTGACATGAGTGATTATTGTTGTGAGAGAGAGAAGAGCTGAGTATGAGAGCCTTTTGGTATTGTAAGATCTTCAGTTGGGTGCGAAGATCAACCCTATAGTTGGGTGCATAGGGAGGGGAGAGATAGAGAGAAGAAGAGAGAAGATCTGCTGGCTAAGAGCATAGATCAAAACTTTATGCTTCATCTTAATACATTATAAAGAACAGTTCTGTGGATGTATCCCTAGAGAGAGGGTGAACCACATATATCTGTCTTGTGTGTGTGATTGATGTTGTGTTATTTTTCCTTGATACACTGTTATTGCATTGATGTGGTAGATATGATAGATGTGTGGAATAGATATAATATAATAAGTGAGATATGCATGATGTATTGTTCTAGTATTAGATACACTTGATAATTCCATTGGTTGTAGACATCTATGTCCTACAACCCCCCCATAGTTTCTTAGGATGAGACTGCATTTGTTTTGCAAGTGTAGCCAAAAGTGCCAGTAGTTAGGGCTTGTTGGTGTGCTCTTGGAGCTGAACCCTGGGTCTGCCCCTGTGCCAACAAATGGTTCCGTTGCCAGGACAGGAATCTTCTTTAGGAAATGTCAAGGTGGTTTCCATCAAAGACAAAAATTCAAAAGTGGATAGAGGATCAAGAGAAGGACTTCGTTGAAGCCCAAAAAAAGAACTCTAATATTAGTATAGAGGATTGGTTGGAGAGATATATCTTTACTGATATACATGAGATTTTCTTTGGAGGAATCCATCGGGAGATATATGTGTGGTTATCTATGTTAGAAGATAGCTAGTTTGAGATCAGATCTAGACCTCCTGTAATTTTGACATCAACACTAAACAAGAAGGTTAAGAGAGTTGACAACATCGTGTCAAGAGAAGTAGATCAATGGTTTGATAGCACCATTGGAGGGTACATCACCGAGTTTGTTGTTGACAGAGTAGAGTCATATAGCCAATCCGAGAGATATTTCTTCAAGGGACCTAGAGGAAAAATTTTACATTTTTTGAAGTTGAGGATCAAGATGTTATTGCATGAGAAGAACATCTTGAAGATACAGTATATTGGTCATATTTGAAAAATCTAATGTTCAAGAATTCAGACAGTGACAACGACACAAAGGGTGAACATACGCTCAATGGAAGAGCGTTCATAGAAGTTCATATTGTGAAATTATTTAAGAAAAACCATGGGGATGAGGGTTTATATACTGGAGAAGAGGCAGACCTGACGGGAGAAGAGCATTTAGAACCTGCTAGGGCAGAGGAAGAGAAAGATGAAGAACCTCGTCGGGATGAGCCATAAAATTCAGGAACTGCATAGACTATTTAAGTAAGTACTATTATTCGATCTGTTGTATCAACAGCACTAAGAAATCAGAATAGTCAGAGTCATTAGAGCCTCAGAGTACTATTACTATCAATTCAGCATACTCAAACAGGAAACCTAGGAAGATCAAAGGCTCCCTATCTTTAGGGGAGATGGGTCTAAAGATCATGATCAGCACTAGTTCCTATGTGAAGCCATATGGAATATTAAGAATGTCATCGATGAAGCTGTTTAAAGAACCCAATTTAGTACTACCCTAAGGGATCGCGCACTGAGCTGGTACATGAAGCTTTTCCAAGGACTTGCACAGCCTAAGCTTCTAAATGATATGAATAATTCATTGATTACAGAGTTCAAGAAACCCAAGTCGGAGTCACAATGTATTATAGAGATGAAATAGATCGAGCAAAAGGTAGCCGAACCTATTAGGGAATTTGATCAAAGATTCAAGACCTTAACAGGCCGACTGACTTTTAAGATCCAAGATGAGCAGAACAAAGAGTGGTTCATTACTGCCCTATTACCACACATCAGAGTTCCTCTGATGCAATAGAATATTTCTTCATAGGCTAAATCATTGGAGATTGCCATGAAGCTAGAATTATCCCCTATGGGAGAATCCATCTCAGGTATGAGTCAGATCTTGAGTCAGCTAACTAGTTTGTCCCTCCAGGTCAAAGATATGAAGAAAGAGAAGGGAAAAGATAAAAGAGAAGACATCTGGTGTGTCAGATGCATATCGAAATGCCATGACAAGGAGAACTGTCCCTTATTCCATGAATACTTGGCCTCTGGAGCTCCAAGCCCTTTGAAGAAAGTCACTTTACCCTGGTGTGAGTTATGCTGATATAGACATCGCACTAGTGAGTGTTATTACATGAAAAAGTATGTTCAGACTCCTACAAAATTGTATTGCATGTTCTATAACTCTATGGGACATGATGATAGGGATTGTAGGGATTACGATCTCATGCATGAAAGGTCAAAAGAAGTATACAAAATTCAAGGTGAAGTACAGCAAGAAGAAAACACTACGCAATATAACTCCCCTGGGAGAGGAAACTTCAATATTCGCAGTGGATTCAGAGGATGAGGATGAGGAGGAGGTATGGGTCGAGGTCGAGGATAGATCATTTGTTATAACTGAACAAATCTAGGACACTTGACAAGGGACTTTCAAAACCCTTTCACAACTTGCAGCTACTGCAACTCCTTCGAGCATGTTATTGAGGAATGTCCAACATTGCTAGCTAAGCTTCAGAAGAGAAGAGGACCTCAACAAAACCCGCAAGTGCAATTGATATATGATGAAACTCATGGAGAAGACTCTAGAGTCATTGTTATTACTATAGGAGGCGTTGTTATAGGAGAAGACAGACTGATCCAAGGAAAGACTACAAAAGACTCAGGAATCGGGAAAGCTGCAGAGAAGACCCAAACCTTTGATGCAAAGAAAGAAAGACAAATATTTGAGGAGGCAAGAAAGAGTTCAAAGGAGACCAAGGCTCTTCATCAAATACACGGCCAAAATTAAGGTAATATGGAATTCCTCAGGCATTTGATCAGTCTTCTTCACTAAGAGAAGGAAAAGAGGTACGAAAGCTCATGGAATTTCTATATACTTGTATTAAGTTAATTCAAGATTAGAGCGTTGTACTAGAACTACAAAATTTAATTAGACAGTATGAGCAAGGGAAGATAGACCCCCTACTGAATAGGGTAGTACACCAAATCACTAAGAAGAGAAGGAAAAATAAGGAATTACACTTGAATGCTCAAATAGGTGAATATGAATCATGATATAGACTATGTGGTCCTCAACTTAGGGTCAGAGGTCAATGTCCTGATGAAGCAAACTTGGGAACCAATGGGAAAAATGAAGTTAATCTATTCCCCTATCAGGCTCGGGATGGCTAATCAACAAGTTGTCATCCACTTTGGACGATTGGAACATGTCCCTGTGGACATCGACGGAGTAAGAACGTTTGCATATTTTGAAGTAATTGAGATAGTTGATGATAGTTTTGCTTACCCTACGTTGTTAGGAATTAATTGGGATTTCAATAAATCCATTATGGTTGATTTAAAGAAAATATGTATGACATTTGAAAGAGATGGCCTTAGGGTCATTGCACCCTTAGATCCAAATGAAGGTCAGCGATACACAGAACCCATCAGAGAAGAAGACTGTGCATATGAACTGGAAAACATATACAAATTAACATCCAGACAGCAGGATTACATTAATCCTATGGCTGATGGAAACCTAAGTTGGTGAAGTGACAATGCATGTTCATCAGACTCAGAAGAAGCACTGGAAAATTGGCTGAATAAAATGTATTAAGTATCTACAAGAAGATGTGTTATATTAACCATAGAAGTTCGTTGGATTGGCACAAAAGTAAGTAACTTCCCATCTTTGATGGTCTAAATCCTTTATAAACCTTCTTGTCGTACTTTGAAAAAAGTGTACCAATGCAACAAAGATTGTTGGCGATGGATGAGGCCCTAAAAGAAACCCCCGCAATATGGTGGGGGACACACAAAAAAAACATTATAGAATGGGTACAATGTCGTACCTTGATGACAATGCGGTTCTCAGCATAAGTAGAAGGATGAGAAGTTTAGTACATATGTCGAAGCTGCCCAAAGGACCATGTGCAAATTTGTGAAGCATCCTGGAGAAATATTCCTCAAGAGAAATGGGTGCATAAATTCATTAACACGTTGGACACGACACCTATCAACTGGTACCTTCAAGCAAAGTTGTGCCTCATCACTACCAATTGGGAAGGTATGACTCAGAATTTTGTAACCACCTTCTTATTTGAAAGTCAATATCCTTTAGTAGATCAAGCATTGCAGATTGTAAGACAAAAAGTATTCTAGGAGGCATCTAACCTCCCTTTGTAGCAAGAAGAGGATGAATGGACTATGCCTCTCCAAAAACTACAAGGCTTTTACAACATCAACGTTGATGAAGGCAATCATCCAAGAAAGGTGAACATCGCAAAAACAGAAGGCCAAAGAGATGTGGAAGGACCAGGAGTTGAGATACCATTCATTGGATAGCCAATCAAGATTAATAAGGTCAATATTAGAACAGAACAGACACCGAAGCTTGCAAATGTTGGATATTATTGGGATGTTGCCACCATTGACAAGATTACAGAATTACTACACAAATATCAGGAATTGTTTCCAACCAAGTTCATTGATATGAAGGGAATTAAAGGACCTATGGGAGAGATGAGGATCCTTTTGAAACCATATGCAAGACCATTTGTTATAGGATAAATTCATGAGTGCGGACACAAACCAATCTCCCTAGATCCACCTGGATCTAGAACAAATCATGACAGAATAATACACTTTCCCTAGATCTAGCCTATTGAATGAACTAAGAGATAAAAGGTCATGGGCTTACCTTATGAATGCTTTCCTTTAGTCTCTGTTGTTCCAATATTTTTCTCCAATGCTCTTGTGCCATCTGAATCAGAACATAACAAACCAATCAAAGCAAAGGCAGATTAATGTATTCAAAGACTAATCTATACATATGATCAAGGAATTATGTAATAAAAATGACATCATCTTTATGGGAAAGGGACATATTACTGTATTATATTAATTGAAAGTGAAACTTACAACCTGAGCCTTGATGTCATAGGTCTCCTTTCGATGGCTCCTAGCTCTGACACACACACTTGCTCATGCATGAAGAAATTCAACCACTTGTGATGACCTTGATATTGTCTCTTGTTGTTGTAGCATCAGTCCTCCATATAGTCTTGCATTAATTCTCTAATCAATATCTAGCTAGCTTGTTGTTTGTTTGCTTCTAACCATTTCCATGAGCAATCTCCTCAATATATAGGAGAAGATATATTAGTTACTTGGATAGGGAATGATCCCAAGATATCTGGAAAGTCAGTACTTTGCCAACCATTCGAAAGCCAACTCATCCTTCTAGAAGATTCCTTCTAGAAGGATCGAGAACTTATCCATTTTCCTCCTTTAAAAACATGTTCACACCCTAACCATGAGTACAGTGCGAGAATTTCACACCCCAGCTGAATGAAGCCTGCGAGAATCAGGCATTCTCGCAGGAGAGTATATATGCAACCTACGAACTATCTTTAAAATGTGATTTATGGAAGCTGATAAGTGTAACCTTTCTCAAGAAAATGTTCTTAGTAAAGAGCTTGATATTCCATCATCATGACATTATCATTGCATCATCACAATGACCAAAATTGCAGATAACAGAATGCCCCCCAAAGTCTGAGAGTGGAACTAGTGACAGTCAATGGACTTTGTAATCTGCATGTGTGTGTCAAGAACCAGAAGCACATCTAATCAGAGACCTGCAAACATCTAAGCATCAGCAGAATATCATGTATATCAATTCCGAGGTAGGCATTCCCATACTCAGATCATAGACTGATGACATCATAAACCAAAGTCATGGCCACCAATCATACACTGTGGATCCATGCCGTCACTTCTATATAGCACAGCCACTTGAATACACTGTGGATCTGTGCGAAAAATTTTCAATCAAGACGACATAGCCACAAAACATACATAGTGGATCTATGTGTCACAAATAATACATACTCCATCGCAACCTGGATCTTAAAGATAATATCCAGGGTCTTTAAACCTCATCGCCCAAAGTACGAATCTTACCATGTGATTAGATGTGTCGAAGTCGAACATGGTAGAAACCACTTGATTACCAGTCATTGATGTAACCATAACAAGTGCGAGGGAAATCACCATTAATGTCAATGAATCCCAAGGTACTATAGTACAATCCATTGACTTTGAATAAATGATTTGATGTTGAAGAGTCGACGGAATCTTTCGATCAGAGGTCAATGATGTAAACCCACTGTC
>JASDQU010105573.1:70508-97746 GCA_032191745.1 Picea mariana
AATACACTGTGGATCTGTGCGACAAATTTTCAATCAAGACGACATAGCCACAAAACATACATAGTGGATCTATGTGTCACAAATAATACATACTCCATCGCAACCTGGATCTTAAAGATAATATCCAGGGTCTTTAAACCTCATCGCCCAAAGTCGAACATGGTAGAAACCACTTGATTACCAGTCATTGATGTAACCATAACAAGTGCGAGGGAAATCACCATTAATGTCAATGAATCCCAAGGTACTATAGTACAATCCATTGACTTTGAATAAATGATTTGATGTTGAACAGTCGACGGAATCTTTCGATCAGAGGTCAATGATGTAAACCCACTGTCGAAAGCGAGAAACTTTCCATTGAGGCATGCAAGCTCCAAGGTACTGAATAATTTCTAAGCCTTGATTCCGAATAATGTGCTGAAGTCGACAGAACAAGACTCGTCACAGGAGGGCCTTGATGTATCCCCCATCAGTGAAATGAAATGAGTAACAGAGTTTGAAAGTGAAACAGAGCATGTGGCAATTGGACTTTGGACACAGGGAAGGCCGACACGGAGTAAAAGGATAACTGCAGATGGCCGACTCAATAGAGGTTTGGACTGCTCTTGAACATACGAATGACATGACCAATGATTTGGTAGCATTGACTCAAAGATGACACATGGAAATACCTTGTTATCAAATCGAATGAGAGACAAATGGATTTCCCAAACCGTCTTCAAATGATGAATAGGGGGTGTCATGTTCAAGAGCGACATTTACTGCCAATTAATACAATGATGAAACATATCCCTTTCCCAAATTTTCCCCCACCATTTCTGGCAAGTACCTCTTTATTTTTACGCAAGCTTGAAGAGGATCACATATGCTTGTTAATATAAGCTCATCCTTCGGACGAGTCCCTCGAAGTATTTTTAACGAACCCTAAGAAGGAGTGGTTCGGTCCCATCACGGGTCTATCAATGTTTGTTTAACGAGTCCAGAGATAGAAAACTCGAAGTTTTTTCAAGATTATAGAGTTTGGAAAAACACTCAAAAGATAACTCTCTCAGCTCCTTTTTCGTACAATATTCCAACGAGACCAAAAAAGGGTTAAACTATCGCTCGAAGGATGCATAACTTCAAATACTTTAACGAGTGTGAAAAGAGCAAGATCACTCGGCAATATTTTCATATTTAGGGAGTCGTGAAAAGAGCTTAAAGTTAACTCCAGGAGGGTTCCTTTTTCGTGTGACCATAGCGAGCTCGGAAAAGAGATAAAACAATGCTCGATCATGTTCTAGGTTTTTCACAAGTGCTAGAACGGATAAAAGGCACTTGAGGTTTTTAGATCAAAACCATAAAAAACAAACAAAAACACATCATATCGCAAAAGTTTTTCATCCATAATCATTTGCATTGGGTACCTGCAAGTCATTTTACTCACTTTCGTATTAGAAATTATGGTAAAATAGTGAATAAATATAAAAAACCCACTTTTATTATGGTAAAAAGTAAATAAAACAAATTTACTATTCATTTTTACCATATTGTTTTACCCATTTACCATTGTAGTGMAAAAAACCTCCATTTTACCTCCGATCTTCATCGTCGATTTTCGGGAGCTTCGGGGYATCATTTCAYGAACCGTCTGGATCAGATTGGTAAGTCCTCAATTCCCTAGCTTTTCATGGTTTAATTTCATGATTTTAATGGCTAAATCTCAAGTTTTAAGTGAGTTTTTGAAACCCTACRCGTGAATGAGGATTCTCGYAGGCTGCCCATACGGGGCCTGCGAGAAGTTCTCATTCCCRCAGGTGGGMTTAAGCTACAGTGCGAGAAGTTYRCACTGWGGGCTATAAKCCACCTGCGAAYAGCRCARYGCCCAAAAATGTTTGTAATATTTAGCCAATCAAACCAAATTTTCACATAATTCAAGTTATTAACTATCTTCCCATGTTTGMCATGCAGGTTAATAACTATCACAATGGTGCTCAAATGGAGAGAAAGGGAGCACGAGGATGACAATGCAACCGCCGAAAATCACCCTCAAACCATTGTCGCTTTAAGAGATTGCGGTCTCCTAAAGTATTTCCGCATACCGGGCATGAGAGCCCAAGTTCGATTGTTGCAACATTTAGTCCGGATGTGGGATCCGGATTAGCAGGTTTTTAACGTCGGTGCTCACACACTGACAATCGACATTGAGGATATCTATTTCCTGACTGGGTTGTCAAGACGGGGTTCTTATGTTAGTTTGACTGGTAACCGCAGGGGTGGCATGAAAATGAGTGAGTATTGCCGAGAGTATTGCGTGCCAGAGGCTGAAAGACAAAGAGGAAAAGTGGCCATTTGGGGAGTGACTGATATAACTCTCTATACCATTCTCTTCACTATCACTCAGATGGCAGGAAGTGCTACCTCGCATATGGCTCTGCAGAGCTATTTTCAATATGCCCTCGAGTGTGTCGAGCCTCAGGTTTTAAACTGGGCTGACGCAGTGTTACGCAACCTCAAGAAACAACTGACCAAATGCAGGCATGGAGATCTAAAGCAGTTTGGTTATGGATCATTGCTAGTATCCTTCTTCTATGAGAGGGTCCCAGTGTATAGGCTTCAGGCTGATTGGCACTTTCTGGGTCCCAGGGATCCATGGATGTTACGCTGGTGCCAACTCATGGCTAGACATGTGACAGGACCGATCGTCAGGTATGACAATCGCTTTTTTGACTGGCTCCAAGGCCAGGTTTTGATGATAGAAGATTATGTGTATGCTAGCTTGGAATTTCCCAGTGATCCTGACCTTGCCCTTTCTGAAGACGCACAGTGGGGAGATATTGGTAAGAAGTACACCAACTTTTAAGTTTTTAGATGTTTTTGTATTTTCATCATATTAAATGTTTTTGGTTTTTACAGAATCATCCAAAGACTAACACCAAAATTTTGTTGATAACACAGATGTTCGGGCATATAGACCAGCTGGTAGTTCTCCTGTTCAGCGTCGAGGAGAGGCAGCAGTTCCAGTCCCCCAGTATGCCGAGGACTATCTTATAGTGGAGCAAAACTTAGAGGGTTTGATGGACGATGTTCCAGAGATGCCTCTGGAGGAGATCCCACGACGCGATCAGCGTCACACCGTGGGAGTCTCTGCCTCTATGGGTCGTTTGCTTCGCAGAGTAGCCAGGACCTTAGCGTGCTATCGTGAACATCATTAGTGATGTCACTTTGTAGAAGCCAGGAGCTTCAATTTTTGATATTTTGGTCTTCGGACACATTTTGTAAAAACAAATTTTGATCATTATATATATACATAAGTTCTACCGGATTACTTTACACTTGTGTACATTTTAATGTGTTTGATTTATAAGTTGTTCAAATGTCTGTCCAATACATAATTAGCTAAAGCATCTGTCAATGTATTAATACTTCTCGGAATGTGTTGATATTCTATGTAATCAAAATGTCTTTCCAAGAGGCGAATTCGCAAATATATTCTTAATAAAGTAGGACTTCGAATAGAATATACATTACTTAGTTGTAGCACCACTAGATGCGAGTCAATTCGCACAACCAAACGACGAATTCCAATAGAGATAGCATCAACCAATAACTCAATAACGACGCTATACTCTGCTATGTTGTTGGTTTCTCGGCCAAGACATACACCTCGTAAAGATATAATCTCGTTTGTTGGGGCATAGATTGCCCAGGTAGCAGAAGCTAGGTTCCGAGTACTATGGCTAGCACTGTCAGCGAAGCCAATATAAGGTAGTGAATACTCCGACATCTGGCAATCAAACACAACGTCACGTAAGGGTAGAGACCATATAACGTCAAAAGAAAAAGCTAAAGTAACACACTCACGCAATATGATACATAAAATACAAGTACTCATGCACAAATGACTTATGCGTAGTACTTCTTTAAGTACAACCCATTCCTGGGTTCACTCAAAGGTACACCATCATAATCTACTAGTTCATATGCTCCTTTTTCCAACACTCTACTAACAATGTAAGGCCCATGCCACATTGGTTCGAATTTCCCAACTCCTAGTACGTCTTTATCTTGCTCATACAGAAGAACAAGATCTCCTTCAGAGAAGACACGAGGTTTGACATGCTTGTCATATTGTGCCTTAACGCATTTTTTCTGGGCTTCTATTACAAGGGTAGTGTCACGGCGAGTCTCGTCTAATCGCATCAAATACAACAGACGTTCCTCTTTGGCAGAAGTATTAGGTAAGAGCTCTACAGCTAGCTTCAAAGACAGTATTTCTCATTCTATTGGTAGAATGGCTTCCATGCCATAAACTAATAAAAAAGGTGTGAATCCTGTGGCAGACTTAACAGACGTCCAATATGCCCACAATGCCGAAAATAACATTGTGTGCCAGCTGGTTTTATGGATTCCTATCATCCGTCGAATTATAGTTATAAGAACCTTATTGATGGCTTCGACCTGGCCATTGGCCTATGGATAATAGGGTGTTGAGCTATCATGACGAAGGCCCAACTTTTCTGTAAGTTCAGACATCATGTTATTTCTAAAATGACTATCGTGATCAGTAATGATAGCCTGAGGAACACCAAAATGAGTGATGACATGGTTGAACAGGAATAAGGCTGCAATCTTCCCAGTATTATCGAATTTCGGCATCACCTCGGCCCACTTTGTGAAATAATCAACAGCTACAATAATGTAACCATGCCCCCCGGCCGAGTGAGGGTGACATGTCATGAAGTCGATGCCCCATTTAGCAAAAGGACCTACGGAGAATACAGGATGAAGGGGAGCAGGATGCGATCGAATCTTCTGATTATAATTCTGGCAGGCATGACACTTCTAAACAGTAGTAATGCAGTCAGTGAATAGGGAAGGCCAAAAGTAACCTGCACGTAAGATCTTCTGGGCAGTAGCATACCCAGACATATGACCACCACATGCTCCTGAATGGCATTCATTCAAAGCTTTCTCAGCTTCTTCAAAAGTCAAACAACGCTGAAAGACAGAGTCAATGCCTCGATGGTAAAGAGTATCGCCGAGGATAATATAATGACATGCTTGGTAACGGACACGACATCGTTCATTACTGGAAAAAGCAGGACGAAAAGTTTGAGTTTGGAGATATATAATGATATCTCCGTACCAAATATTGTCAGTACTAATAAGGAAAAGTGACTCGTCAGGTAACGAAGCAACTGCTACCTTTTCCGTGGCAGTGTGAGGAAAATCACAAATTAACTCAGCAAAAACTAGATATTTTTTCAACGTGGCGTGATCGAATTCCAAATCGAACTCCTGGAGAATAACAATCCACTTGGAGTACTTTCCCCCCAGCAATTGACGGGTCAATATGTGTTGCATGGGGTTACAGTGCGAAATCACTGTAGTCTTCCTGGAGAGAATATAATGACAAAAGCGTTGAACTGCTTGGACAGCAGCCAAGGCCAGCTTCTCAACATGTTGGTACTTGATTTTTGTGGATGATAAACTTCTACCGCGAGTAATCTTAGCATAATTCGGGATGAACCTACGAAGAAAGTTTTCTTTCCCCTGCAAACTTTGTAACTGGCGTAAAGAAGAAGGAGGAGGGAGATTGAGAATCACCTCGACCTTGATAGGATCTACCCTGATCCCATGGCACGAAACAATGAAACCGAGGAGACGGCCAGATTCTACGCAAAAGACACATTTATGAGGATTCAAGCGAATGCGATAGAATCGACAACGAACGAAAATCACTCGGAGATGCTTAGGGTGATCGACTCGACGTAAAGAGTGAGCTAGCAAATCGTCCAAATAAGGTTGAACAATATGCTTAATATCGTGAAATGCGTAAGACATAGCACGTTGGAACGTAGCACCTATGTTCTTCAGACCAAAAGGTAGTTTCCGGTAGGCGAAAGTACCCCAAGGACAAATAAAAGTTGTCTTGTGTTGGTCCTCAGGAGCGATATTGATTTGATTATAGCCGGAAAATCCATCCATAAGAAAAAAGATTTCACTGCCGGCACAGTCATCGATGATCTGGTCAATAAAAGGGGTTGGAAAATTTTCCTTTGGACAAGCTTTATTGATATCCCGATAATCAACACAAATGCGTATACTACCACCTTTTTTATTGATCGGAACTGGGTTGGAAACCCATTCTGTCAACGCCACGGGATAAATAAAACCGACTTTAAGGAGTTTTTCAACTTCAAGTTTAATGGCTGCGGCTTTACGTGGATGGACAGGACGGAGGCGCTACCAGACTGGTTTGGCTCTGGGGTATGTATTAATTTCATGCACCACAATAGAGGGGTCAATACCCGGCATTTCCTCGTAACTCCAGGCAAAGATGTCACAAAATTCTTTAAACAAGGAAGTGTAAGTGACAATTTCTTTGGGAGAACATGAAGCTCCAATATGAACATTCTCGACGATTCCAGGTTTCACTGAAATATCTATGGGTATCGTGGGTGAAATGTTACTCAGGTTCCCTTCCGCCAACACATCTCGTGTAAATTGGGAAACCGTGGAAATAACAACAACGGTCGACGGAGTCGAAATCCGTTGATAATTCTCAAAAGTCTGTTGTTCCAGAAACAAAATAGAATGATGATGCCCATCGTCCCAAGGGGTGTCATCCAAGACAGACATGATCATCTCGTCAGTTGGAAAGACAACACGGAAAGGATCAGGAGACAACTCCTCACAAGAAGAAGTAGTATGTGTTGTCGATTGAATAGCTTGGTAAGTGGACTCAACTGGAATTAACGGCATAACATCGCTGAAACAAACATGATCTCCAGGGTTAGGGACTATCCAAGGGTCAGCAGACACTGGAAGTTCACAAGGTACAGTAGAGATCATATTAATAGATGCAACTAACGGGCGTGGAATATCGGGTGGTGGTGGTATGGGAAAAGTACCCATCAACAAAGAATCTTTTAAAAGACTGACTCCAACATTCTCATAACCCGGTGGGGTGTTCGCTATGAATGGCACGTTGCCCGTGCGAGTATCGACATTAAAGAAGGCAAGTTGATCAACCGTGACCACTTTGCCCTGGTGAGGAAATCGTAGGACACGGAAAAGGGTTGACACGACGGCACGCATAGAATCGACCCAACTTCGACCAAGTATAAGATTATAATCAAGGGGAGTATCGAAAACTTCCACTTCCACCTGGACAGTCTTACCTTCAAGAGTAACAGGCAACGATGGAAGAACACCGTATGGCTTAAAACTAGAGCCATTGAAGGCTCGCAAAGTGTTTTTTGATTCGGTTAATGGGGGAGAGCCAATGTCTTTCCAACAAGAAAAAGACATTACGCACGTAGAGGCACCCTCATCAATAACCGTCCGACAAATGCTCTTGTTGGCAAAAACAACTTGTATTTGAAATGAAAGCTGTGGGGGTAACCTTGGAATATGATCGTCCAAGTTAAAGACTATCAAATTTGTATCTGTGGGATCAATTACACCTATTGTTTTCAACAGAGCCCTTCGTTGTGCAGGACAGGACTGAAGGACTTCAAGGGCAGACATCGCTGAAGGTGCTTGAGCCAGGTCTTCTACAATGTTGTAGTTCTGGGCTGCACGTGCATGAGGATTGAATGCTGATTTCTTAACGACACCTTTGGGGGGTGGTCATATAACTGTATTAAGGTTTGGTATTTCGAGATGAAGAGGACTGGTTGTTGGTGGAGTCGATGGAGAGGGATACACCAGATCAGGAGGTGAATAGTCAACCTTCTCCTTAGAAGGAGTATAGTCTTTAGCTCTAGTGGTAAGTGCAACATTATCTTTCTTGGAATCACCGGTGCACATCAAAACATAAGATTGTGTAGAGGTAGAGGGTTGATCATGGATGACCAACGAAGCCTGTTGTTGAGACGGGAAGGGTTGAGACAAGACTGCCGGCGTAGAAGGTTTCGACGTTGTTTGAAGGAACTTGTTAACTTCGGCACGTCTCAGAAAATCCTTCGTGTAGTGATCGTCACCACAGATAAGGCAAGGATAACGTGGTTTTCTCTTATCACGGTCATCAACAGGAGGTGATTTGGTTTGCTCATTAGGATTATTGTTTTTACCGTCCTTATTCTTGCCTCTCCCCTTCTTGGATTTGTTCTTACCGGTCGGCGTAGATTGAACAACGTTCACTTCAGAGGTTTTACCAGTGGGAGGAGCAGGAGACGGAGTAAATCATACAATGTTCCCATTTGTGAATAAACAAGATCAAGATACTAAGCACGACTAATAGCTTGCTCTTCTGTGACAACACCACCCATAGCAATGTCTTTACCAATTTTGTTTACAAAAGACTTTGTAAACCATTCTGCCAGTAACTGATCAGGAAGCTCAAGCTTAATGAGGCGTCGCCTCCGTCGCCACTCATGAATATGATCAGATATATGAGTGCCCCAGCTTTGTTTGAAGGAGGTTAAAATCTCAGTTCCGGTATCATAACAGATCGGTAACTGGTAATGTGTTAGAAAGGCCATCGTAAGGGTGTTGAAATCGGAAAATAAACCTCGCGGTAATTTGATGTACCACTTCGCAGCAACACCTGTAAGAGTTCGTTGAAAAAGACGCAGTCGAATGGAGTCATCCATTAACGAGTTGGACGAACACCACAAATGGAAAGTCATGACATGATTATTTGGGTCCTCTCCTGCCTTCCCATCAAATTTTTGAATATCCGATGGAAGCTTTGCAGGAATAACAGGCCATTGGGGAGAGTGACAAATAGGATCATTGAGAATCCTGGACAAATATGGCAGATCCAAAGTAGCAAGAAAAGGAAATCGCCTATTCACTTGTGTATACTGGTGACTTTGGGGCAGAAGCCCTGTTGGTAAACCAGTGGGACCGTATGCAGTCTTCCCCCAAAGGGAAGACCCCGGCTGGTTCTGTGGTGGCTGAATAGAATAGTAACCCCAAGGATTATGACCTTGAGTCTGAGTAGGGACTTGAGGTTGAGTAGTTTGACCCGAACCCCAACTAGGATTAGTCACACCTGGATATGGTTGGCCTGTAGTAGGGACAGTTTGCTGCACCCCAGCATTTTGAGGAAAGTTTTGCATGAGTTGATTCCAATACTGGGCCAATGTAGGAGGTATGGTTTGTCCTAAAGGGGAAGTTGGTCCCCCTATCAAAGGGACAGTTCCACCCGGAAGTTGTGTGCCAACAGCAGGTTGTGTAGTCACTGTATTTTGTCCGGGTAAAGGATAAGGAAAAGGAACCGTACTACCCTGTCCACCAACAGGAAAATGTAAGTTAGGTGCAACAGTCGGGATATTGCTACTAGGATTAATATTGCCAGGAGGAAAAAATTGAGGAGGGAGTGTCGGGATGAAACCGGGAATAGGATGCCCAGGAAACTGAGCACCACCTGGAGAACCAGCTGGAGTTTGTGGGGGTGTTGGATGGGAAACATTCAACGAAGGATTCAGCGCATGGTAACCAGGAGGTAAATTTGGATTAGCCTCAGTAGTTCGCTGGGTATTAATAGGAGGAAGAGTAGTCGCAGTAACTCCGGTTTGGACACTCATAGTATCCGCAAGATGGGCCATCTCAGGAGGGAGAACAAAACGATAAGTGGTAGTCGCAGGTGTAGTCTCTGCTTCAGGAGATACAGGAGGGTTGATGAGTTCGTAGACAGGGGATTCAGTACCAAACAAGACTCATCGAAAATCACCGGACCAAGAGGGATCTTGGCCTACTACACTGTGAGAAGGCCCAGCTATTGATTTAGAAGATACAACAAGAGTTTTTCCAGAAAGATGAAATTGTCCTGAAGGTCGTTCACCACGATGAATACGGTAGTCCTCTATAGTATTGTGAATCTGAAATTCCACAAGAGGATCAGTGGGTGCTACTTGTGGAGGTGGTGTAAAAACTTCTGGGACGTCACTTATGTCCACGTGTGGTAGAGTAACAAGGGGAATTTCACCCGGATGAGGAGAGTCCTCAGGGGTACCCTCAGGTGTTGTTGTGTGCAACGGTTGAGAAGCTTCTGGATGTTCCAAAGACAAACCTTGCATCCTACGTGAACGTCATGGAGGAGCAATTGTAAACCAGTAACAAACTCCCCAACAAAAATCCTATGGTCAACTTCGAGAAACCAATAGCACACCCTAGTAAACAAAAATCTAGAGGCAATCACCAAGCAAACAATACCTTCTAATATCGAAGCCACTAGTTGGTGATGAAATCCAACGTCGCAACAACGAGACGAGAAGGGGCGGGGCTAAGGTGGAAAAGTTATGTTGATGACCTGCTTAACAGACTTACGCCATGGTGCAAGCTCCCACACATAATCATGGGTATACCCTCCAAGGAGCCCGAGTGAGTTTGGCCAACGTCAATTCCAGGTACTGTGAAGACTTTCCCCTCCACAGTCACCTTGGGTAAGAACCTAGAGAGATAAGAAACTAAGGTCACCACAAACAACAGTAATGCCTGGGGAAACAGTCATCAGTCTGATCCACACGCAAAGGCAGGGTATCTAGCCCGAAATCAACTCAAAGGCTTCCACTCATAATTGTGGGTATACCTCGGAGTGACCCCCATAATACATGCAATCTCTACACTGATGTCAACAAAGCAGGTTAGTATCTCTGCCAACACCAATGCAACCTAATGCTTGACCCTTGTGTTAGAAGGGCTTCCCAGGACAATATGCGGTCAATGGAATTTTACACTCCCTAACTCAAGATACTATTGTGTGTTTTTGATATTTTGGAGAGTGTGTCTCTCTTCCTACTCCAAAGCACTAGCCTAGCTAAATGTTGGTGTAAAAGAGCCCTAGAAAAGAGTTACTAGATCAATTTTAATATTACGCAATGTTTTTACAGGCTGTAGTTTACTCAAAGGCAATGGAAATGAAACTCATGATGTTAAGACTCTGACCCAAATAATGCAAGGATATGATGAAATAGAATTCATTTCATTCGATGAACCCTAATTATGGGAGAGAGAGAACAATTTTTGAATCAATCTCAATACTACAAAGCAAATGCAATGCTCAATTTCCTTTTAGATGCCAATGCAAACAATCATGTATCAATGAACAAGTTCCATATGTCTTTCTCAAAACTTCAATACTCTTAAAACTTTGATTTTCAATGTTCTCGCAAAAAGCAAAAACAAAACTTGAAAGAAAACATGCAGTTCACTTTCCAAGAAGAACTCTGAATAATGAGAAAAGAAAATCAAATTATAAAGACTCAAATAAACAACCAAATCCAATACTTTCAACGAAAGCAAAAACAAAAACAAACCAAGGAGCTTCTCAATGCAAATGAAAAATTGTCCTTTCGAACCAACAAGCACAAGAGAAACACCAAACACTCGAAGTTCAACCAATCTCTGGTCCTCAACCAGTCAGATACACTCAACTCCAGTAATCAGAGAGAATGACAATGCCAACAAAAGCTAAGAAATGAAAGTCAAGTTTCAAAAGCAAGAAAACCTAGAAAACCTAGAACAGTTCCAGCAAGCCAACTAAAGAAAAAGATATGTAAGTCACTGATTCAATAAGCCAAAGAGGTCTAAATCAACATATATGAGCTATTGACAGAGTCAAAATCTAAATTCAAAAATTTCAAAAAACTATTCGCAGGCCAGTGTGGAACACAGTGCGAGAAACTTATGTTCTCGCAGGCCACTTTGATGCAGCATGCGAACTATCCGCACTGAAATGTATATGCAAAGTGTGAACATTCAAGGTTCTCACAGGCTGCTAATGGACACAGTGTGAGAATCCCTGAAACTAATGAAAAATTTGAAAGAGTAAACAAAAATCAAATTGGCTTATAGACCCAGAAGGTCCCTCAGGGTATCCTGAGGACTCAGAGACAGACAAATCAAAAGAAAAATGAGAACAGAGAAAATGGCCAAAGAAAATTCAAAAAACCATAAAGAAAAAGGGATAGATCCCCAGTGGAGTTGCCAATTTTGTTATAGGATAAATTCGTGAGTCCGAACACAGACCAATCTCCCTAGATCCACCTGGATCTAGAACAAATCATGACAGAATAATACACTTTCCCTAGATCTAGCCTATTGAATGAACTAAGAGATAAAATTTCATGGGCTTACCTTATGAATGCTTTCCTTTAGTCTCTGTTGTTCCAAGATTTTGATCCAATGCTCTTGTGTCGTCCGAATCAGAATAGAACAAACCAATCAAAGCAAAGGCAGATTAATGTATTCAAAGACTAATCTATACATATGATCAAGGAATTATGTAATAAAAATGACATCATCTTTATGGGAAAGGGACATATTACTGTATTATATTAATTGAAAGTGAAACTTACAACCTGAGCCTTGATGTCGTAGGTCTCCTTTCGATGGCTCCTAGCTCTGACACACACACTTGCTCATGCATGAAGAAATTCAACCACTTGTGATGACCTTGATATTGTCTCTTGTTTCTGTAGCATCAGTCCTCCATACAGTCTTGCACTAATTCTCTAATCAATCTCTAGCTAGCTTGTTGTTTGTTTGCTTCTAACCATTTCCATGAGAAATCTCCTCAATATATAGGAGAATATAGATTAGTTACTTGGATAGGGAATGATCCCAAGATATCTGGAAAGTCAGTACTTTGCTAACCATTCGAAAGCCAACTCATCCTTTTAGAAGATTCCTTCTAGAAGGATCGAGAACTTATCCATTTTCCTCCTTTAAAAACATGTTCACACCCTAACCATGAGTACAGTGCGAGAAGTTCACACCCCAGCTGAATGCAGCCTGCGAGAATCAGGCATTCTCGCAGGAGAGTATATATGCAACCTGCGAACTATTTTTAAAATGTGATTTCTGGAAGTTGATAAGTGTAACCTTTCTCAGGAAAATGTTCTTAGTCAAGAGCTTGATATTCCATCATCATGACATTATCATTGCATCATCACAATGACCAAAATTGTGGATAACACCAGTCAAATAGAGACCCTACAGATTGAACCCTAAATATAAGGAGAAAGTAAATATTGAGCTCGATAGAATGATGGAAGCTGGGATTATAGAACCTGTGGAAGAATCAGAGTGGATTATCCCTATGGTGGTGCAAGATAATAAGATAGGAGAGATTAGGATCTGCATAGATCTCATAAAGTTCAATAATTCCTTGTTTGTATGACCCCTTCCCTATGTCATTCATTGACGAAGTGTTAGATAATGTGGGAGGCCAGGAAGTATACTCTTTTACAGATGGATTCTTGGGATACCATCAGATCAGGATTTCCAAGGAAGACTGCCATAAGACCACATTTGCAATAGAATGGAGGTCCTATCAGTATATAGTAATTCCATTTGGATTGAAGAATGCCCCAGCCATCTTTTCCAGGGTGATAGTCGAAGCATTCAAGGATCTTCTGCATAAATTTCTAGACGCATATTTTGATGATTGGACTGTTTTTAGCTTATTAAAAAATCATATTGAATGTTTAAGGATAATGTTGGACAAATGTAGGCAGTGTCAAATTGCCTTGAATTTGAAGAAATGCATCTTATTCTCACCATTTGGAGTGTTGTTAGGTCATATTGTATGCAAGCGGGGATTGTTGGTCGATCCATCTAAAATTTCCATTATAGTTGATCTACCCCCTCCTACTTCAGTCAAACAGCTGTGCACCGTGCTGGGACACACAAGATATTACAGGAAGTTTATTAAAGGATATGCCCGGATTGCAGCACCCATGGAGAATATTTTGAAGAAAGACTGTTAGTTTATTTGGACAGAAGAGTGCCAACAGAGCTTCAACACACTGAAATAGAAAATGGTTATTGTGCCTAATCTGGTCTTCCCATATTGGAGCAAGGAGTTTCATGTGCAAGTCGACATGTCTTCTATTTATTTAGGAGCAGTTTTAGCCCAACTTGGGGAAGGAGATATTGACCATCTGTTATCCTTTTCCAGTAGGAAGCTATCAACTACTAATATCAATTACACCACTACCGAGCAAGAGGGGTTAGCCATGGTGTATGCGCTGCAAAAATTTTTCCACTACTCGTTGGGAGGACACTTTAAAATGTTTACCGATCACTCCACGTTAAAATACCTAGTCAACGAGCCAGTGTTGGGGAGGATAATATGCACATGGCTTCTTCTCTTTCAATAATACAACTTTGAGATCATAGTAAAACCAGGCAGAATAAACAAAGGTCCTGACCACTTGTCGAGGTTGTAACATGGAGAAGAGCCCACTAGTTTGGACGATACACTATTGGATGCATAGTTGCTGGCCATTATAAATATTGATGACCACTTAGTAGAAATAGTCTAGTTCATGTCAACAAGAATGGCACCTAATGAGTATACAATTCCTCAGAATAAACGGCTAGTAGTGTGCATTGAAGACTTTTCACTTATAGCTGGATAGTTATACAAGATGAGACCTAATGAAATATTGAGAAGATGTGTTATGGAGGAAGAACGAATGATGATCCTTGTGGAAGCTCATGAAGGAATTGCATGAGGACACTACGCAGGGAAAGAAACTGCATAGAAGGTTCTTAGAGCTAGCCTTTGGTGACCTACCTTACACAGAGATTCTAAAGACTATTACAAAGCCTGCGATGTATGCCAAAGAGTTGGAAAACCATCCAGAAGAGATGAAATGCCACTAAAACCATGACTGACCCTACAAGAATTTGAGAAATGGGCCATTGACTTCATGGGACCTATAAACCCACCAAGAAAGTGCACAGGATAAAGGTACACAATTTCAGCAACATAGTACTTGACCATATGGGCTGAAGCAAGCGAAATTAAGGATTGTAGTGCAAATACAGTTGTGTGCTTCATATTTGATGACATCATAACTAGGTTTGGATGCCCAAATATCATTATGAGTGATCAAGGCACACATTTCATAAATAAGACTGTTGAAGCCTTGACTGAGGAATTTGCACTCCACCATCAGAAGAGCACACCTTACCATCCACAAGAAAATGGAACAATAGAAGCATTTTAAAAAATATTGGAGACAGCACTGAAAAAGATTTGAAGTGTGAACAAGGATGACTAGAATTTAAGAGTACGAGCAATACTTTGGGCCTATAGAACCAATTGCAAGAAGCTAACAATGCAGACCCCTTTTAAGTTGGTATAGGTTCTTGAAGTCATTGTCCCAATGGAATACCTGGTACCAAGCTTGAAAATTGTTGCCTTTACAGATATGGATGACACTGGTGTTTTTCAAGAGAGGATTTAACAGTTAGTCGAATTGGAGGAAGACAGATTTGTTGCAGGATTTCATCAGCAGGTATAGAAGGAAAGAGAGAAGGCCTACCATGAAAGGCACATCAAGAAGAAGGAATTTAGACAAGGTGATCTAGTATTGGTATATGACAATAAGTTCATCAAGCATCCTAGGAAGTTCAGAACGCATTGGCTCAGTCCATATGAGATCGCCTATGATACAGAAGGAGGAGTTGTGCAGTTGAAGACCTTGAAGGGAGAATGGAAGGAAGGATTAATGAATGGGAGCTAGTTGAAGTTGTACTATGACAACCAGTTGCCTCACAACTCTAAGTAAAAGCATAAGGAAAAGGGTCTAGGTACCAGGTGCAATTGAAATTGGGTACCAAACACAGAAAAGATAGTCTACATAGGGAAGGCAAGAAGGCATAGAGCAGAAAACAAAGGCTGCATTGCGTAGTCCAAAGTCAAAGTAAAATAGAAAGGTCAGATCTAAAGTGCCTCAAGACGAGTCACAGATGAGTGTTGGGGGCATGTTGTCCCTTGGTTATGGAAGTAATTGTAGATCAAGGGAGAAAAGGCAGAATGTGAATTGCACAGAAGGCACGGTAACTATTACTGGGTCGAAGTGAGAAAAAGAGCAGAAAATACGGAGTGAAGAAAAAGGAATCAAGTCGTTGGATGAGGAGATTGAGGATGATAGATCAGCAAGGAAGAAGGATCATGGACAACTCAGCAAGAGGAAAAATCCACCGTTAGATGATTTGGAGAACCACGCGAGAAAGAAGGAAATACAAGCTGGCAAAGCCCTGAAAACGTGGGTCAAGTTGACCTAGGGTTTTAGACACCTAGGGTTTTGGTATCTAGGGTTTTGACACCTAGGATTTGGCCTAAGGATGTCGACGAGTGATTGTAATGTATGAATAAGAACCTATATGAGGGAAGAGGTTTGGTTCAAGTTCGTTAGATCTAGTTGTATTGTTTTGACATGAGTGATTATTGTTGTGAGAGAGATAAGAGCTGAGTACGAGAGCCTTCTGGTATTGTAAGATCTTCAGCTGGGTACGAAGATCAACCCTGCAGCTGGGTGCACAAGGAGGGGAGAGATAGAGAGAAGAAGAGAGAATATCTTTTGGCTAAGAGTGCAAATCAGAACTGTATACTTCATCTTAATACATTATAAAGCACAGTTCTATGGACATAGCCCTAGAGAGAGGGTGAACTGCGTATATTTGTCTTGTGTGTGTGATTGATGTTGTGTTATTTTTCCTTGATATACTGTTATTACATTGTTGTGGTATATCTGATAGATTTGTGGAATACATCTAAGTTTATAAGTGAGATATGCATGTTGTATTGTTCTAGTATTAGATCCACTTGATAATTCCCTTGGTTGTAGACACCTTTGTCCTACAACCCCCCCATAGCTGCTTCGGGTGAGACTACATCTGCTTCACAGGTGTAGCCAAAAGGTCCAGTAGTTAGGTCTTGTTGGTGCACTCTTAGAGTTGAACCTTGGGTTTTCCCTTGTGCCAACACTCATGAGGAGACCCGAAAAGGGTGCATTATACGTCAAGAAATCACTAGAATAGGATTATATGTAAGCGTCAAGTTCCATTTCTGGGATTCGACCAATGTAGGGATTTCAATAACCACTTCTCCATTTCCCCAAAACCTGAAAGACCGAAATCGGGATTCCATTCATATGCATCATTCACAAAAGTGGATTTGGATGCTGGAAAGATCTCATCTATTGTTGGTTTTGGTGATCGATTGGACACTCACTTCAAATCGATCTGTGTAGACTTCTTCATGGATAGAAATACTATCAGGGAAAGAAATTTGGGATCTAAATGCAACAATTTTATTAGAATGATGGACAGGTTCGATGTTAAGGACTAGAGTGTGGTTTGTAAAACTCTAAATCATGTGTGTCAATTGTCAAATTTTTATAAGGAAGCCATGCATCCAATACTGATCCCTTGAAGAATCTGAGAAGTTATTTTTTCAAAACTGTAATTATGGTTTCAAAGAGTACCAAGATCAGATGATCGATTTCTTTGATCCAATGCTTTTGAAATATTTTTCCGAAGACTTCTCAAGAAAAATTCTTTGAGTGTTTGTTGGCTCGGTGTAGAGGATATCAAAGAATACGGCTTAGATGTGTTAATCCAAATGAAAATGCCCTCTGTCAAAGAAAAAAGAGAATGGAAGTTGAGCTTTTAAATATTCTGACGCAGGTGGAAAATGAACATATGATACAATGAAACCATCCATGAAATAGATATGACACTTGTCAAAGCTATTAGCATCGGTTTTAAGAAGGTGGCAGAGCACCTAGTATCTACATAATTCCAGGAAGGAAAATCATTTCCATATTCCTCAAAACAAATTGAGATTCCTTTTAAACTATTTTTGGCACAAAGATTGAGTAATGTAATGGGTTAATAGTTAATATGGTATTAGTGATTTAAATAACCATTTTTGGGAGAATGAAAAAGGGGGGAACAACCCGAGAGACTTTTGGGGGTTGGGTTTGTAATTCCATTTCTTTCAACAAATATGGAACAGAATGCCAAGAGATTCTATACCTCATCATTGTGTAATTTTTTATTTTCTTGTATTGTTTTCTCAGGTTTACATTCATTCATTCTTCCTTCTTTTATATATTCATCTTGTAATGACTCTAATTCAGTAATACCTCTGCTATAGTCATTTATTGGGCAGCTTGTTAGGCTCAAATTTTCCTCTATTTATGTTGTGATCAAAACAAGACTTGTAGCTTGATTGTTTATGCCTAGATTACAAGTTATATATATGCATTTTTGTCTTTCAAAGTTTCTTTTCATTCCTATGTTGAAATAAAGACTAGACTTATMATAWTTAGATACCTAACTCTTTGTTTCAGTCTCTTTCATCCTCTATTTTCTATCCATCTTCCTTATTCTAATTAAATTAGGAAAACGAGGTCATGCCTCTTCCTTTTTGATTTATAAATGATTGAAAGGCCTGTTTCGAACCTGGTTCTAGAAGCCTCATATAAATGATCAATTGGCAAATTATTATTTCATTTAAAATGTGCTAAGGATTAGCTCTATTACAACCTAGAGTCAACTCTTGTGACAACACCCTCAACCTCCAGAATAGATACACCGAAATATGTAACGATCACTTTGCGTTGATAGCAAAATTGGTAAAAGACGGACCGATATTTCATGTCAAAGCCTCATTTACAAAGTTAGGAGAAATAACAGTTTTAAATACATTTCACAGTTTACAGTTTGTTTTCAATTTTAATAACTGTGCATATGTATAATATCTATACATATGTTTTAATATCTATGCATATGTTATAATTTAGATAATATATGTTTTCAATTTTAATATCAGTGCATATGTTATAATATTGTAATATGTTATAACATATTACATTCTAATATGTTATAGTAATATATGTTATGACATATTACATTGTAATATGTTATGGAAAATCTGCATTAATATAACACTCAACAAATAGAAAACAAATAGTGAAACATAGGTAGTATATTCACTGTAGTCATTCCCTCAACCTCCAGAATAGATACACCAAAATATGTAACAGTCACTTTTCATTGATAGTGAAACTGGTAAAAGACATCAATATTTCATGTCAAAGCCTCATTTACAAAGCTAGAAGAAAGAAAAGTTTTAAAATCTACAAAATATCACGTACAGCAGATAGAAATTGTTAGCGACATTACTTGTAAAGGGAGAGAAAAATGCAAAGGAGTGGGTGAAAACCCACTTACCTAAGTTTGGGACGCAAATGTGCATGTGGTTAGCTGACAAGCAGCTCTGGGTGGCAAGGATCCATGTGCCCAGATCTATGGTCAAGATCCAATTTTGGAGCCCCCTTGCCTTTCTACCTTTAAGCGGAGGGGGGGGGGTCTGAAATCAAGAGCACACCTCTCCGACGGCTACGATCAGAGCACCTAGATCAACGATGCACAAGAAATTCCAGACCCCCATTTCCTTTCTACCTTTAATAAGGGGGGGGAGGGGGGTCCGGAATCAGGCGCGCATCTTCCCAACGGCTGAGATCAAAGTGCTCAGATCAACAACGCACAGGCGATCCCACCCTTCTTAGTCGCTTTGCTTTTAATCAACATGGGGCCTTCCCTCATCATGTCACCTCCCGAGATGCCTCTCCCCTGCTGCCTATCTTCCACTTCACCTCAGAGCATGGCCCCCCCTCTGTCTATCGTCCTCCTACTAGCTGTCATGTGTCCCCCCTCTCTCCCTGTCACCTGTCCATTCACCCTCACGGTCCCCTTTTTCCTTTTTCTCATTTTCACAAGACACATCATGCCAGGTGTTCTTCCCTTCTTCTCCCAACTCACCTCTCCTCATCCACTCAAGCCCCATGTTCCATGTCTCCTCTGCCCATTCACTACTTCCCATTATACGCCCCAGCCTTCGCTCTAGCCTCTACCTCTATTCATCAGGCCGTTCAGCCCATCCAGGTGGCAACGTGAGGGGACCTCCACATCCCAAAGGTGTAGAGTTGGTTGGACCATTCCTAATCCCAAGGAAGTAGTTATTGTGGCAGTTGGTGGTGGCTAGACATCATCTCCGCCATAAAGGGAAAGTCCAGGGACAAATTAAAAGCATGTCGGTTCACCCATAGGACTGTCAAGAGTTCGATTGTGTCTGCCATAGGTGCACGATCATTCAGAGACTGCATGTGCAAATTTTCAGTGGGCATGCAGACGCAATGTTTTGAATGCAGCATTTTGTTTTTGATGTCGTTGTTGTTTCGAGTATATGTAGGCATTTTCTCCATTTTTGTAGGTATCGATGGTTGAGCAAGGCTCCCAATTGTAAAGTTTTGATGCAGCGCTGATCACTCTGGTTAATGTATAAGGCATTGGAGACTTCTTACTTTATGGATGTCAACCTCTTTTTCATCTCTTTGTTTACTATGTTAGAACAGCTCAGAATTGGAGGATCCAGTTGAGTTGTAGTTGTTATAGGATGATGTAGGTTGGATCATTGTAACAGTTGCATTGTTTCTAATTGGTTCCTGTGATTTTCTTAGCGCTGGATGACTTGGAATTGGAGGATCCAGTCGAGTCACCCCTCAGCTCCTTGAAACTATGGACCAAGAGGATCCTGGTTTCTGATTTTTTCATCCTCAAGCTTTCGAAGGCCTGTCGCCTGAGACATTCTTGTTCGTCCTTCTCACAAGTCTTCCATATACCACCCCTTAATCAATTTACTAACAGAAGTTGGATCAAGACCTCCCTTGATTTCTACATACCAAGCCCAGTTTCCTGAGTCGAAGTTGATTTCCTGGGTCTCTTTCCATTCTACCACCTCCTTTTAATTAAATCGTGACATAAAATTGATGGGCATCGGGCTCTGCTCCTGCTGCAATCCAAGAGTGACTTCTAACACTAACATTTCTGTCATCGTTGCCAAGGATGAAGTTGAAAATTTTTCCCGTGATTGAACGACATTGAGCCTCTGATTCTGAAGGTGCATCAGGCATAAGAGCCTTTGAAGATTGCTACTATGCACCTACTGACTCCATTGTAACGACTCCACTGTGGCAAACCTGTCGTGTTAATTGTGGCTTTCAGAGGTAGACACACGCGGTCCCATCCTCAACTACCTTTGTCTACACCTAAAACTGATCTGGAGGTGGTTCTCAGAAAAGGAAAGACCTCTCAAGAAGAAGCTTCCATCGATGAACCAGGTAATTCACCAACTCCTTCTGTAGGAACTCCATTTTCTCCTTCTCAGTTTCTTAACAGACCTATTTCAGAGGTTTCCCGAATCCTAAATTTTGGGAGTGTTCCTGTCGAGTTTTCCCCTCCCGGTCTAGGACTGGAGGGGGAAATCCTTGTCACTCACCTCTCCTCTGAAGCTATACTTTGGCATAGACCCAGGACCATAGAATATTTTCCCACTCCTCCTCTTGTCACTGTTACCGCTCCTGCAGAAAGAGGAGCATCTGCTGACTTGAGCTCATTGGCCTTCTCCTTAAATCCCCTTTTGTTTCCCACTCCACTTCGGGACTCATTCCCAGTATCCCCTTTGCGAACTTCTTCTCCTCCAAGTTCTCCTCCACCTAATATTCCTATGGCTGGCGCTAATCCCCCTCTAAATAGAATGGACGCCATAGTTGTTGCCAGATATGCTCCCTTAGTTCTACCCCATCCTATGAATCCTCTCCCTGCTGAAGATTACTTGAAATACATGCCCAAGTTCACTAGGGAAGGGGACATAACTACGAAAGAGCACCTGGTTGTTTTCTACAGTTACACAGACAACCTCAACATTGGAAATGAAGATGTATGGATGAGAGTCTTCATCCAGAGCCTGGATGGTGAGGTGAGGAAATGGTTTAGAGGATTGGCCCCCAGATCTATTGTTGGGATCGAAGCCCTGGATAGTGCTTTCCTAATACAGTGGGGAGATAGGAAGGATTTCATGTATTACATGACAGAGTTCAGGTCTTTGAAGAAGATGGAAAGAGAGTCTGTCTCTAACTTCTCCAAAAGATTCAATAAGATGTATAACAAAATCCCTGCCGAAATAAAACCTTCAGAAGCCTCGGCCAAGATTTCTTATGCTAGTGTGTTTGGCCCTGATTTCTGTCTTTTATTTAGAGAAAGAAGAGCCACCTCCTTAACTCAAATGCAAGATACGGCCATAGAGGTGGAATCCAATGTATTAGTAGTTAATAGACTGAGGAACAAGGCCGACGGAGACAGAAGAAAGGGAAGATCTGAAGCCTCAACTTCTGGTCCGACAGTGCCCCACCCTCAAGTGGATGAACTGACCAAGATGGTGAAGTATCTGTCTGCAGAGATGGAGAGAATGAAGGTGGAGGGAAGGCAAGCATACAAGGGCCCTCAAAACTCTGAATACAAAGGAGGTTGCAGGAGGCCCAACAATATTAATTCCCCAACTTGGCATAGAGAGAGGGGAAGAGACAGAGAAGACCAGAAAATTTAGGCCCCTTTTCAAAACAATTTAGTGGTCGAGGGGGAAGAAGGGGAAGCAGATGAGCTTGGTCCTGAAATTCATTACTTCAGAGACACTGCTCCTTTTCCTCATCTCACTCAATCAGCATACGAAGAGTCTCTCATGGACAGTCAGCTGAATGAACTGAGCAAGGGGGACAAGGCTAGTGGCAACCAAGGCAGGTATGATTTGAGGTCTAAGAAAAGGATAGTAGCACCCGATGTTCCTGAGTAGTTCCCTAGAGCAGAGAAACCTACTAATAAAGTAGCGGACAGTCACAGAGGTAAGAAGAACCAACCCCTCTCTCCCATAGTCCATAGTCATGTTTCTAAAATAAGAGAAAACCCAAAGCTTACATCTTCTTTTAATTTCGAGCATGAAATTCAAAAGATCAAAATCCTTGTACCCCTAACCGAGTTGATTAAACATGAAGGGTTCAAGAAACTCTTCTCTAAGCTTTTACAGTCTGAGGTCTCACACCTTCCCACGGACTTCATCAATTTGAAAGATGAAAAGCCTGCAGTTATTTTAGGTCCTATGGTAGAAGACAGGAATGACTCATCCCCTCCCTTCCACACTTCCTTGAACATACATGACAAGGTACTGCACAACTGCTTGATGGATTCGGGGGATTCTCACAACCTTATGCCCAAAACTGTCATGGAAGAGTTAGGGCTAGAAGTCACCTGAGCCTATCATGACCTCTATTCCTTTGACTCCATAAAGGTTCAGTGTCTAGGAGTTATCAAAGATCTGGTCGTGACCTTGTTTCAACTGCCCATGAAAAGTGTGGTCATGGATATTGTAGTGGCCGATGTCCCCCCCAAGTTCGGTATGTTGTTATCAAGATATTGGATAAAAAGACTGGGGGTAACCTTGTAGATGGACCTCACATATGCTACTATCCCAGTGTTTGGAGGAGAGCATAGAAGACTATACAGGGAAGCCCAACTGGCCTATATAATCAGTGATGAGGCCAATCCTACCAACCATCCTTTTTTCCTTGGACAATGATTTAGGTTATAGTTTACTACAACTCACCCATGCTCCCGAGCCTCCTCTTAAGCTCAGAAAGTTGCCCACCACTTCCCATAAGTTTCTTCCCTCCATCACCCCCATCTGGAAAATGTTCTTTGATGGAGCCTGTTCTAGGGAAGGTGCTGGAGCTGGGGTGTTTTTTGTGTCACCTGCTCAGGAAACCATATCTCTGTCATACAAATTAGAATTTGAAGCTACCAACAATGTCGTAGAGTATGAAGCTCTTATCCTAGGATTAAGAGCTGCAAGGAAAATGGGAATTCAGAAAGTAGCAGTGTTCGAAGATGCAGAGTTGGTGGTCCAATAGATTAGAATCACTTATCAGGCAAAGCATCCTCTACTCAAGAGTTACAGAAATGAGGTATGGGACCTAATTGACAATTTCTTCTCAGCGTTTAACATTTCTTTCATCCCAAGAGAGAAGAACACAATGGTAGATTTCTTGGCTACATCAGCAAGCAATTTCAAAGTACCCTTGCCACCCAAATTCAGATATGATGTAGAGGTAAAATACAGGCCCTCCATACCTAACAACGTCAAACATTGGAAGGTATTCGAGGATGATCTCGAGATCAAGAAGTTCTTGGAGACTGTCAAAGAATTTTCAAAGATGCATATCGACCAAGACTCTGTCTCTGAAGAAAATATTGATGGGGGTAATTTTCTGAATAATATTGCAGAGCATAACATTGTGCAGCTGCCCAACAATCATATTCCAAGAGGACTGGTTCCTTTGGAAAGGCTCTTTGATAGAAATGATGTGGCATTAAAAGGGGAGATCTCAGCAGATGATGCTAGTACTATTCAGTGCAACATTGGCACTGAGAGTGAGCCCAAGTTCGTCAAAATATCGAGAAGTCTGACAAAGGAGCAGAAGTCTGAGTACGTTGGACTTTTGAGGGAATTTGTTGATGTTTTCTTCTGGACCTACGAAGACCTAAAAACATATGACACTTCTATCATTGAGCATAAAATCTCGTTGAAAGGGGAGGAAAAGCCATTTAGGAAGAAGCTGAGACAGATCAATCCTATGCTACTGCCTATCATGGAGAGGGAAGTGAAGAAGCTGCTTCAAGCTCAAATCATTTTACCACTGAGATATTCAGAGTGGGTGGCCAACTTGGTACCAGTAAGGAAAAAGAATGGAGAAATCAGACTCTGTGTAAACTTCAGAAACCTGAACACAAGCTCACGAAAGGATAACTACCCCTTACCAAAGATGGAACATATAATATAGAGGGTAACAAGAGCCTCCAGGATTTCCATGATCGACGGTTTCTCTAGCTACAATCAAGTCTCTGTTCTGCCTGAGGACAGGGAAAAGACGACATTTACCACTCCATGGGACACATTCATGTATGCCAAGATGCCTTTTGGATTGATGAATGCAGGGGCAATGTTCCAACATGCCATCGACATAGCTTTCATTGGGGAAAAGGATAGATTTGTGGTCATCTATCTGGATGACATCACAATGTTTTCAAAATCTGATAGAGAACACTGTTGTCATCTCAGGAAGGTTTTCCTGAAATGCAGAAGTTACGGCATTTCATTAAACCCCAAGAAATCTTTATTCGCCATGCAGGAGGGGAAGTTACTAGGCCACATAGTATCAACGGAATGAGTCAGGATTGACCCTAGCAGAGTGGAGGCAATACAAGCCTTATCAATCCTAAGGTTCAAGAAGGAGGTCCAATCCTTGCTTGATAAGATTAATTTTCTGAGGAGGTTTGTGCCCAACTTTGCTGAGGAGGTAAAACTTATGACAGCCATGATAAGGAAAGGAAATGAAGTGAGGTGGAATTCTGAATCACGACATTCCCTTGATAAAATAAAGAAGGCCCTGACTAAATCCCCTGTGATTATTAGTCCCGACTACTCAAAGGATTTCCTTATTTTCTCCTTTGCCTCACCTAACACGGTGGTTGTTTTTTTATTACAGACAAACGAGATTGGGTTAGAGCATCCTATTGCTTATTTCATCCAAGCATTAAGGGATGTCGAAGTCAGGTATGACACTATGGAGAAGCAGGCCTATGCACTGGTAAAGGCCCTCAAGGCATTTAGAATATATGTCTTGCAGTCAAAAATCATAGCTTATGTCCCCTCAGTTGCTGTTAAAGACATTCTTATTCAGCCTGACATAGACAGGAGGAGGAGTAAGTGGATAGCCAAGATTCTGGAGTTTGACCTGGAAATAAAGCCTACCAAATTGATCAAAGGTCAAGGTTTAGCCAAGCTGTTGGTTGAAGCCAATTGCCAAGCTTTGGGGATAAGTTTCATCAAGGAATGCTCAGGAATTCAGCAGGGTCGGTTGTCTGACATGGACCCTCAAAGGGAGCCCCCATTGGCTCGATGTCCTTGGTATAAGGATGTCATATACTTTCTGCAAGAGTTGTGGCCTCTAGACGGCCTACAAAGAAATAAAGAAAGAGCTCTGAAGCTCAAGGTAGTCAGATACTGCCTTATCGGTCAAATTTTATACTGGAAAGACCCCCTGGGGGTGCTTTTAAAATGCATGAATTCACAAGAGGCCAACAGGATCATGGCTGAATTTCACAGCAGCCTATGTGGAGGGCACCACTTTTGGAAGGCCACAGCCCACAAAATTCTCAGAGCCAGGTACTACTGGCCCACCTTGTTCATTGATGTCTATAGAGTTAGAGCCTGTATCCAATGTCAAATATTTGCAGGAAAACAACAGCTCAAGTCCTTCCTGCTAAATCATGTGGTTGTTTCGGGACCTTTCCAGTAGTGGGGCATAGATTTCATTGGAGAAATTCACCCCACTTCCAGTGGGCAGCACAGATGGATCCTGACTGCTACAGATTTCTTTACCAAGTGGATTGAAGCTATCCCTACCAGGAGTGCTTCCCACAAGGTAATCATTGGGTTCCTGGAGGACCTCATCACAAGGTTCGGCTGCCCAAGTAAGATTTTCACTGATAACGTAGCCGCTTTCAGGTCTGAGCCATTAGCCAATTTCTGTGAGCAGTTCAGGATCAAACTGATTCAGTCCACCCCATATTATCCATAGGGCAATGGTTTAGCAGAATCCTCCAACAAAATCCTGATAAGGATCATCAAAAGATTATTGGAAGACAACAAGAAGGCCTGGCATTCAAGATTAAAGTTTTCCCTATGGGTCGATCGAGTAGCCACGAAGAGATATATCGACGTCTCTCCTTTCCAATTAGTCTATGGAGTGGAGGTTGTTTTCCCTTCTCATTTAGCCATTCCTTTAGCAAAATTCCTTCAGGATCATCAGGAGGAGCCTGATGACATGATCAAAAGGATTCATCAGCTAGTGGAGGTTTAGCAGGCCAGGGAGCAGGCAATGGACAGAATTCAGGACCATCAGCAAAGGATCAAGCAGATTTTCAATAAGAAGGCCAAGAAGGAAGAATTTCGGATAGGAGACCTGGTGCTGAAATGGAATGCTCCTAAACAAGATAAGGGAAAGCACGGAAAATTTGAAGCCCTGTGGATCGGGCCCTTCAAAATCTCTGAGGTTTTCTCAAATAACACATATTAGCTGCAGGATTTGGAGGGTGAAGAAGTTTTCAACAGCCCAGTAAATGGGCATTTTCTGAAGAAATGTTTTGTTTGAGCCTTCGATGGCTCCTTTGTTTGTAAATATTGTCCTTTTGGTTCCTTGTTTATTTTTATTTTTTTTCTGGCTTAATAAATGACTCCATAGCCCAACAGCAAGGCACTAAAACTGCAAAATGAGTCCTTAGAGCATCACAGGGATGGCTCTATCCCCCATGGAGCCTAATGTTAGTGACATTTCTTGTAAAGGGAGTGAAAAATGCAAAGGAGCGGGTGAAAACCCACTTACCTAAGTTCGGGGCGCAAATGTCCATGTGGTTAACCGGCAAGCAGCTCTGGGTGGCTAGGATCCGCACACCCAGATCTATGGTCAGGATTTGATTCCAGAGCCCCCTTGCCTTTCTACCTTTAAGCGGAGGGGGGGGGGATCCGGAATCGAGAGCACACCTC
>JASDQU010105573.1:97762-130527 GCA_032191745.1 Picea mariana
TCTACCTTTAATAAGGGGGGGGGGGGTCCAGAATCAGGTGTGCATCTTCCCAGCGGCTGAGATCAAAGCGCCTGGATCAACGGCGCACAGGTGATCCCACCCTTCTCAACCGCTCTGCTTTTAATCAATGTGGGGCCTTCCCCCATCGTGTCACCTCCTGATCCGCCTCTCCCCTACTTCCTATCTTCCACTTCACCTCATAGCATGGCCCCCCCTCAGTCTATCATCCTCCTACCAGCTTCCATGTGTCCCCCCTCTCTCCCCGTCACTTGTCCATTCACCATCACGGTCCCCTTTTTCCTTTTTCTCATTTTTGCCTGACACATCATGCCAGGTGTTCTTCCCTTCTTCTCCCAACTCACCTCTCCTCATCCACTCAAGCCCCATGCTCCATGTCTCCTCTGCCCATTCACTACTTCCCATTATATGCCCCATCCTTCGCTCTGGCCTCTACCTCTATTCATCATGCCGTTTAGCCCATCCAAGTGGCAGTGCAAGAGGACCTCCACTTCCGAAAGGTGCAGAGTTGGTTGGACCATTCCTAATCCCAAGGAAGTAATTATTGCAGCAATTGATGGTGGTTAGACATCGTCTCCGCCATAAAGGGAAAGTCCGAGGATGAATTAAAAGCACGTCGGTTCACCCATAGGACTGTCAGGAGTTCGATTGTGTCTTCCATAGGTGCATGATCATTCAGAGATTGCATGTGCAAATCGCCAGTGGGCATGCAGATGCATGTTTTTAATGCAGCTTTTTGTTTTTTATGTCGTTTTTTTTTCGAGTATATGTAGGCATTTTCGCCATTTTTGTAGGTATCGATGGTTGAGAAAGGCTCCCGATTGTAAAGTTTTGATGCAGCGCTGGTCGCTCTGGTTAATGTATAAGGCATTGGAGACTTCTTACTTTATGGATGTCAGCCTCTTTTCCATCTCTTTGTTTACTATGTTAGAACAACTCAGAATTGGAGGATCTAGTCGAGTTGTAGCTGTTATAGGATGATGTAGGTTGGATCACTGTAATAGTTGCATTGTTTCTAAATGGTTCCTGTGATTTTCTTAGTGTTGAACGACTTGGAATTGGAGGATCCAGTTGAGTCACCCCTCAGCTCCTTGAAACTCTGGACCAAGAGGATCCTGGTTTCTGAGTTTTTCATCCTCAAGCTTCCGAAGGCCTGTCGCTCGAGGCATTCTTGTTCATCCTTCTCACAAGTCCTCCATCTACCACCCCTTAATCAGTTTACTGACAGAAGTTGGATCAATACCTCCATTGCTTTCTTCATACTAGGCCAAGTTTCCTAAGTCAAAGTTACTTTCCTGGGTCTCTTTCCATTCGACCACCTCCTTTTAATTAAATCATGACATAAAACTGATGGGCATTGGGCTCTGCTCCTGCTGAAATCCAGGAGTGACTTCTGACACTAACAGAAATAAACCTTCAAACACAGGGAAAATGTACATTGCAATTATTCCCACAACTAAAATATGTTACAGTAAGTTGCACTGTAACAAAAAGACACAAGCAGTGAACATTTCATGTCAATGTCTCATTTACAGAATGATAAGAAATAATAAATTTAAATACAAATGTCTAACTCCAATTCCATGGACTCAGATACCAATTATGATTCCTCCAAAATCCAAGATAGCTTCCATCTTCAACAAAGAAGGACTTAAAAGTATGAAGACTCATAAATAGAACATAATTAACAATACCCAAGAAAATTGATAAGAACACAACGAAAATATCATAGAGGAAATGAAATTTGAACTTGCATCTTCATTCTTGTGATTAGTTTCCTATACCTTACACTGGGACTCTACACTCTTAACTATATTGTAATATTCACATAGATCATATAGGTAAGATAAGAAGTTGATTCCATTGCTTTAACTCTCTGTTAATCAGAGTAAGTAAAACCCATATGTATTGGATAAGAGTATATACCCTTTGAAAGACCCTTGTTAATGATCTATTACCCTTTGTATTTACACAATAATTTAGCTGAATATAATGTTCTATTACCCTTTGGATAAGATACTAGTTGAAGATGGTGATGTATTACCCTTTGTATTTACACAAGCATTGGAATCACATACAAGTGTAATACAAACCTGTTGATACTTAGTGCCATTGCTTTGTAGTGACATCCCATGTAGTTAATAAGAGATAAGATTAATATCACAATATATATTGATTATGGTAAATAGGTAACATGATATCACCTTGTTGAACCTTAAGCTAAGTTTTTCATGTATTATTGGTATCATAGTAATGGAATTGATCTATTCCTCTTGTATTGTAGGTTAAGCTATTGCCTTTAGTTCTTATTATATACTTCCCTTTGTAGTTAATAGTCATGTTGTTTTCTTCATGGCCTTATGTTATATCTCATACAACAACCTTTAATTGTAACTGGACAAACAGGGAAGAGGTTAGTAGTATTCATATTCAATGGACTTACTTCCTTATAGTGATCATTGTTTTGGTACCATGATGAGATTCACAGTATGGAATGTTATGGAATTAATGGGAAGCAATATCGATGGCTCCTACACAATGAGAAATTCAAACCAGTGTAATTGGTAGTTCATAATCAGATATGTTACTCATATCACGAAGTTGTACTCCATGAGCTGACAAGCACCCCATTCGGGAAAGCTTGAGCAGATTCCCTAGCTTTATAATAATTAATCTTCTCTTCCACAATCTGGGTACATTCCTGTAGAAAATATGGGTACATTACAGGTCAAGCTATTGCCTAGCTATTGCAATGGCAAGGAAATGGACCTTGGGGATCTTGACCTAAAGTCCATTTCTTCTTCCTACTAGCATCAATGCTTGAATTCAATTACTAAGCAATAGGCTCATCTTATGAAGGAATCGTCGGTTCATAATAAAATTCTTAGTAACCCAACAAAAAAAATAAAAGGTATGCAATCTGTTCATTCTACAAGAATTAAATCATCTTCCTCTGCTCAACCTAAAAAACCTAAAGAAAAATAAAAAGAGGTTGGCAAAGAAACAAACAACTTCTTAAATATCTAGGAGATTTCTTATTTAACTCGGGTCGCCTTACCTTGATGAAAGATAAGTTACTACCCAACCCCCCACATTCCTCATGAAGGTCATCTCTTGGAATATAAAAGGCCTTAATGGTAAAACCAGGCACGAGCTTCTTATTCAAAACCAGGCACGGGCTCAGTCTGAGTTATTTTATTTCAAACTACCTCTGTTGTATAGGCTCACATCTACATGATCCTTGGATTCCAAAGGATCTCTCTTCCATAAAAATATATTGGTTCCTTCTCATTGAAAACAGACAATGAAATTCATGATGGGAAACCTTCAAAGATCTTTTGTGTGGGGGGGAACTTGCAAAGAAAAGAAATAGAATTTAGTCACTCGGACATGCTCAGTCTCCCTAACCTCAAACAAGGACTCATTCTCAAAGATCCAAATGTCCCCAGCTCATTCTGTGGAGATAAATGAAGTACCACACTCTATGGGCCCTCCTTTGGTGCAAGATGTACTACCCTATCATAAAGCCTCAGGACCTAATCATACTTTAAGGAAATTTTTCAAGCTCCTTAATATGGAACAATGTCTGGAAAAAGAAAGATATTATCCACACTCATTTTTTTTGGGAAGTCAAGGATGGAACCAATGCTTTATTTTGGGATAAAATGTGGCAACAAATTCCTCCTTTCCACCACAATATGGAAATTCTTTCGAATGGACGTGAGTAGAATTTTCAACTTCTTATTCTATTTGGCCCTGGCCACAGCTTTAGGTTGCATCTTAACTAGCAAATGTTTGACTAAATGTGATTTGGCACTGTATCATAAAGTAATGATGTCATCAATTTAAAATTTAATTAGATGGTGGATTTATTCCATCCAAACAAACATGATGTAAAGTTAATCGTTGATTTTCATGGACTATGCTCCATACCTGTTGGATGCATGAAATCTGATTGCCAATATAGATAACCGCTACTCCGTTACTAGACTTTGACCCATGTACTCTTCATATATTATGTGTTTCCATCACAGTAAGTTCTTATCATGTTATGACTTTGCCTTGCCACTTGTACTTTTGGAGCATTCCATCAACTTTATGTCCTAATATGTGCTCGTCTAAATATTGTTTCCATTTTTTGTGGATTTACCAAGGTTATTTGTGATAATAGTAAGAAACCAAAATATATTTGAAATGGGCATGGGTAGTGGAGTTATGCATCACCCTATTATAATTATGTCTAACATAAAGAACATTTCTATTAATTTTGTCTTTTTTTTTTCTTTCTTCATAATTTTTGTTGGTCAATGTTGGAAATATTAACTCGTACCTGTCTTGTGCTTAAATTTTCATGAATTTCCAAAGGATAGATATTGAGGCGAGATTTTGATACGGGATTCTCAAAAATTCCTCACAAACTCTCTAGCCTCTCCCAAGAAGGAATAGGAGGAACCCCTTCGTCGATTGAGACTCCGAGTGACCAACGACAATCTCATCAGAGGACATTATCAAACAAGTTTGTGAATAGATCAACTCCGGAATGTTCTCAAGCAAGTGTTATGGATGCAACCTTCTTAGATAGGTTGTGCATTGATACTCCTACACCTGAGAATGTAGGGAATACCTTAGGACAAGGAAATATTTTTGGCAATTTTCTTTGAATTTGTTTATTTTTTTTGTATTTTTGTGTATTTAAATTTATGTCAAGTTAAATGTTGTAATTACTTTTAAATGTGTGTGTAGATAATGAGTGTAGAGAAAGGGATGACAATGAAAGAGAGAGTGGGTATCACGAAGATTCTAATGTTGGTGAAGAGGGTGAAGGTGGATTTAGGAGGCTGTGTTATCAAGAAACATAAGATTACATGCCTACACCCACCTATCCTTCAGATGTTGGTGATAAACTTCCCTGGGAAGGGATTACTGAAGCAATGACCCTTGAGTGATGCTCAGGTGTTAAAAGGAGGCTGGAAAATGATTTGGAGATCTTGGAACTCCCTCAGGAGAGTAAACAAAGCTTGC
This sequence comes from Picea mariana, assembly GCA_032191745.1. Lineage (NCBI taxonomy): Eukaryota > Viridiplantae > Streptophyta > Pinopsida > Pinales > Pinaceae > Picea > Picea mariana. The sequence continues at coordinate 102,803 of JASDQU010105573.1, forward strand.
ATATTGTTTTTCATTCATTGCAAAACTTTATGGACGCATATCAAAAGATGGGGCCAACCACTAACAGTTTTATCGATCTAATGAGGTGGTGAAAGTCAAAGGTGATGGGCCTTGATAAATGGGACACCGTAAAAAATAAAGTTTCAAAATAAAGTGCAATTTTGATGTTCAATTTCAAAGATGGGCCAAAGCGAAAGATGTTGAAGGTGCAATATTTTAAGCACCCCGACATTGCAGGACATTTGTATAACATATTTTTGGAAACATATGATAAATTATTGTGGAACGATGAGGTTCCACATTATTTTGCAAGACACTTTTATGCAGATTTTGTCATCGATATGCACCCTGATTATACTATTCTACTGTTTGATTATTATGGAGATAGTAAAGGACAAACATATGATCAAAAATGAGAATATCAAAATGCGACATTGCAAAGGCCTCCACGACCTTTAGTATCTCTCCCAACATGTGCATTTGATTCACATTCAAAGTTGTGAGCTTTATCAAAGGTTGGCAAAGAGGCTAGGAATGAAATCAGGAAAAATTTGGAAACATTTTTTTATGGTTTTGATGCTAGTTTGAACCATCAGCGAGCGGAAGCCAATTCTCGGACCATATTTGTTTATAAAATAGATGCAGAGTTAGATACAATGTCAATAGAATATATTAAAGAGTATGAAATTTTTTTCCACGATGGTTGGAAGAAGGTCATTCAGAATGATGACCCGAACAACAAATTGGTATGTTTTCTAATTAGTAAATTTTTTAGGCATTTTACGATAGTTTACTTCTAATTGTATATTTAGATACATATCATTGTATCTATATAAGTAATTGAGTTTTTATTGTCATTAATTGCAGTTTGGAGATATGTTAAATGAATCTCCAGTAAATAGGGGACTTGATTCCACAATTTAAATTTGGATGGGTTGAATAAGGTATGTCTTTTCTAATATCCACAGATGACCATTTTAGTTGTCCAATCTCCAATCTTTTGAATAAGATCAATAACATTTATAATTTTGTATTAATGTGAACACATTGAATCCTAGATTTAGTTCTTAGTTGTGTTGTTCACAGACTCCTATTCCATCTCCTACTACTTGGGAAGGCTTGTCTCAATTCTCATTGGGAGAGTTTGAAGAGGGTGGGAGTTCACAAGTATCATTGCATGTGTTAAAATCATTTAAATTTAATGTGTTAAAATCATTTAAATTTAATTTTCAAATTTGAAATGTGTTATATAGGGTAATGTGGAGAAGAGAGAAAATGAGAGTGTGCTTAAGAGGGAGATTGGGATTGAGGAGGAAGCACCCATACGTGGGAAGGATGCGTCCATTCATGATGATTCATAAATGTATGTTCATTGCACATTAGTGAGTTTTAATTTTCTTTTATGTTGGGGTTTTATATAAAAGTGTTCAAGCTTATGTTGAATAAGCTTATATTTTTTACTTTTATCAAAAAAAAAAATCTCGAATTTTTAGTTTAGCTTTTCCTATTCAATGCTTTGATCAAGTATTTTGAAATATATAGAACTCCTATATAAGCTTATTGTTGTTTTAAATGGTACATTAAAACTTATTTAAGTTTAGATCATGATGAAGACCTAATTTTGAACTTGAACATTTGATTATTTGAGAACAGACTCTATCCCACATCAAAAAAGGGGAAGTTTCTAAATTTTCTTCGATTGCATTACTTTCCTTCTTATCCAAGAATGGCATAGTATGGAAATTTGTGTTTTCTACATACAATGAAGTGAATTCCTTATTACCAGGGTATTGTCAAACTCTTAACTAAATTGGTTACTTACCACAAAAATCAACATTCAAGTAGATTTACAAATAAGCTATGCATATGTATATCCGAGCTAGCTCACACATATTGTATACCTGAGGTAGCTCACTCATATTGTATATGCAATCTAGCTCATAGATAATTTCAAAGAGCATTTGATTATATGTAATATGAATACATCCGAAAGATGAAAGATTTAAATGGTTTTTGAAGAATGACTTAATATATGTGCAGATTTGTGTTTTCTTCATGTACATGAAAAATTATATGAGAACATCTATTCCACCGCAAAAAGAGGAGATGAGTACTTTCTGGAAGAATGGTTTTTAAAATGGAGATTTGTGAACTTTCATAGATATAAGTAATTTCTTGGAAGAATGGCTTAATATGGAGATTTATGAGTCCTTTAATTTGAAAGGGCATTATAGAATTTGATTATATGACCACTGCAGAAGAGGAGAGAAGTATTTTACTATTGAGGAGATTAGTATTTTACTATTGAGTAAATAAGATCAAATAAGATCACATGGGATAAGAATTTCACCTGAAGGATTTGGGACTTTATCCACAAGGAGATAAGTATTTCACTGGAAGAATGACTTAATACATGGAGATTTGTGAACTTTCTTCATACACAATTCTATATTTATTTTCAGATTATTATCTAACTCTGAACACAATTTTTTTTTACCAAGAACACAATTTTTCTCTTTAAATTTTTTTTATATTCTAGATAAGATTTTACAAATTATTTAAATCATGTATGCTTAATGTGGAGAGTAATTATTTTGGAAGTTTTGAAACTTTGTGAGGGAAAATCTTAAATATGTTTAACTGTGATTGGGTATGTTATTATTTTTTATTGTTTATTTAATATTTAGTTAAAGTGTATATTATAATATGTGTTATCTTTTTTTTTATTAATGTTTTTTTATTGTTACAGATTTCTAAATTATATTTGGTGGAAACTATGTTTACATTATATTTGGTGGAAATGATATGTTGGAGGATGAGACTTAACTCTTTTGGTATGTATGTCAATTTTTCTTTAATCACAACTTGTTTTATTTATCTAAATCTAAAATGGTACATGTGTACATTTTATTTTAAATTTGTACATAAATTTTATTGTAAATTTATAATTTTTGAATTTTGTTTTATTTTGCATGTTTGAATTGTAAATTTTTAATTTTTGAATTTTGGTTTTTTTGTAGGTTTGAATTGCAGGTATGAAGTGATCTATCTTAAAGTGATGGCTTAGAGTCCAAAATTTTGGAGTTAAATATCTTAGTTTTTGTTATCATCCTAAAATGGATGTGTAACCTATGTATTTGGCAGTGTAACTATTCAAACTTCGATTATATATATATATATATGGAATTCAAAATATCAATTTATTGTCTCATATTTGATTTCTCTTATATTGTTTATTTGATACTGTTAATTTATGTTAGTTTCTCAAAATATCAATTTATTCAAGAAAATGTGAAATAAAAATTATAGTTTTTCACTTATAATTTAAATTTTGTTTGATTTGGAAATATGGTTGAAAATAGTCAAAACAAGTCATCACACGGACTATATTTTCTTTCACACCACTATTGTTTTATAGGATTTGTTCAATGAGAGTTTCACTATGAAGCTTATAAGACTTTGTTCTTATTTTAGTAATATTGATTTTCTTCTTTAAGCTAGCTATAACATAAATATGGTTTTCATATACTAATTTCTATCTTTATAAGACATTAATTTTGTGTTTTCTCCATTTCTTCATTGCATCACAATTTATGTTCCATATATGGTAGGTTTGTGGCATTTCGATTTCACCAATAGATATCTCTATGAAATTAAAATGATAAGAGTCTCTATCTTTATTATGTCAATGTTGAAATAAAATTGCTTTGTTGTTAATCTGTTAATCACCAATACTAATGTAAGAATAACTTTGTTTTGGTTTGGTTCAAGACTTGTCTTGATAGATTGTGGTGGTCTGACCAATGCTCAAAGGTGTCTGCACTAAGTTGATATAAAAAAAAGTGGCAAAGTTGTTAGTTTTGAACTAATGTTTGTATATTCTCCTTCTTACAATGCATTGAATTAATCATCAAACTCTTAAATACTTTCCTACTATGTATTAATTAAATTCTTCCTTTTATGTTATAGGTTATCAAAATTCAACATAATCATGTGTACGAAAGAACTAAGAAAAATAGTGTAACAATGGGTTAGAAGACATAGAAACAAAGAATCACTTGAACAAATGGAAGAATGAAGAAAGCCACTATAAATATTACAAAGTAAGAGATACATGGTCTCACATTTACATCAACATCTCAATGAAAGGGTTTTAATGGTCTTTGAATGGTAGGCTTGTGGAATTTTCATTTCACCAATAGAGATCTCTATGAAACTAAAATGATGAGAGTCTCTATCTTTATTATGTCAATGTTGAAATAAAATTGCTTTGTTGTTAATCTGTTAATCACCAATACTAATGTAATAATAGTTTTTTTTTTGTTTGGTTCAAGACTTGGCTTGATAGATTGTGGTGGTCTGACCAATGCTCAAAGGTGTCTGCACTAAGTTGATGGAAAAAAAGTGGCAAAGTTGTTAATTTTGAACTAATGTTTTGTATATTCTCCTTCTTACAATGCATTACATTAAGCATCAAACTCTTAAATACTTTCCTACTATGTATTAATTCAAATGCTTCCTTTTATGTTATAGGTTATCAAAATTCAACATAATCATGTGTACGAAAGAAGTGAGAAAATTAGTTTAACAATGGGTTAGAAGACATAGAAAGAAAGAATCACTTGAACAAATGGAAGAATGAAGAAAGCCACTATAAATATTACAAAGTAAGAGAGAGATGGTCTCACATTTACATCAACATCACAATGAAAGGTTTTAATTGTATTTGAATGGTAGGCTTGTGGCGTTTCCATTTCACCAATAGAGATCTCTATGAAATTAAAATGATGACAGACTCTATCTTTATTATGTCAATGTTGAAATAAAATTGCTTTGTTGTTAATCTGTTAATCACCAATACTAATGTAAGAATAGCTTTGTTTTGGTTTGGTTCAAGACTTGGCTTGATAGATTGTGGTTGTTTGATAGATTGTAGCTTGTTAAATTATGGTGGTTTGGTTCACTCATGTAATATATATATATATATATATATATATATATATATATATATATATATATATATATAATCATTGTATTTCATTACATTCTTTCACCTTTATCATCACTAAACATGAATACTTTATCACTATTCACCATCTTAGTCATGTAAATATTTTGTCTTGCTTGATTTTCTTGCACTATGTTTATTTATATAAAATATTGGATGAAATAATTTCAATATACTATTTTCTTGATTGCAAAACAAGTCATCAAATTTTATAGTTTCTTATTAAATTTCACAATGTAATATTCAAGAAAATGTGAAATAAGTATTATAGTTTCTCACTTATAATTTAAATTTTGTCTGATTTGAAAATATGGTTGAAAATAGTCAAAACAAGTCATCAAAATTTATTGTTTCTTATGAAATTTTACAATGAAATGGCAATCCAACAATGAAAATAGTCAAAACAAGTCATCAAATTTAATATAAGTCCAACAATGAAAATAGTCAAAACAAGTCATCAAATTTAATATAAGTGATCTTCATTAAAATTTGTATTGATATTAAAATTTATCAAAATTTAAAGTTTTTCTAAGCCATCAATAGTCCCTTATAATGACATGGAAACGGTTCCTAGTTTTAATATGAAGTTATCCTCTTCATATGAAAAAACATTGAACAATCAAATTGCAAATAATGGACGCATTTAACCTATATGTAGTAAATTGGTTACATGCATTAAAGGATTTGTGTATACGATTTGGATAATTTGTAGGATTAAAGTATAATCATCCAAAGTATAGGTCAATTTAGGTTCCCTAGATACAATCTATAATTTCTTCCCTGAAATTGTAAATAAGGTTTGGTAAACTTTATAATTCATCAAAAATACAACTTTTCTTAATTGAATGGACCATGAAAGTAAACTAAACTAGAAACGATTCTAGAATCCTAGATATTCATAAATATATGTACTTTCAATCCAAAATAAAAAATTATGGAATATACATGTCACTTGTTTAAATAAATCGTAATGTTATTCCATCTTCAATTATTCGTTCATGATCGACTTTGGACATTTTCCATTTTCTAACTTTTTTTTTTATTGAACTTATATTAACTTTATGCATGTTGCACATACAAAATGACTATATTGACAACTTGTGACATCTGAATGGTAGTCTTGAAAGTGAACATGGGTATCAGTTTGATGGGTTTCTTGAAAAAAATAGCATTTCAATACAATGGATCATCTTTCATATATAAAATCGTTATCATCAACATCTTCTAATAACCTCATCTTTTGTTTTGTTCATCGCATCAAATAATATTTTAGATTTCCATTGTTTTCTATAGGTGAAACCATGACAAAGACATCTTCTGCAAATAATTGGATATATTGGACAAGAAATAGTTCGTGTTATATTATCACACAAGTACATCTACAAGTTATTTGAAAAAATTTAAACATAAAAATTACTTTCTCTAACAAGATCAGAGACTCTATCGCCATCAACTGACACTATAGTTTCATTTTATTCCATCTCCTCTAAGCTTGCAAGTGGAATTTTCCCTTTTATATTAAGTTCAGTATGTCTCCAAGCTTTAACATATTCTGCATTTTCGTTTTCGCAAATATCTATGGATTATGTGTCTTATATGCAAACTGAACAAAAACAAGACTCCTTCTATCAAATGCAAACACATTTTGATAACATTTTGTTTTAACTAAATGTATTTTTCGTGTCCCATGTATTGTATCGGCTTCATATGGGATTGATCTATTTACATTTTGGATTCCAACATACCAAAAAAACCTGCACAATATAAGAACTTGTTAACTTGAAATCTCTCAAGAAAAGTATTGAATATTGAATATAAATTTGAACACATTCAAATAAAAATATCTTATGTGCATGTGTAACATGTATATATAGACACACCTGCACACATCCCTTGACGAATTATTTTCATGGTTTAGCGCCATTTTGCACCATTCAACAACTTGATCAGCGGATTCAAATTGATCGGCATGAGGTTTCATCTGATACCTTCGAAGTGCTCGTTTTACACATGCCCCTGCACTGTCATGCTCTCCTTTTCCATGACCAGTATCAAAAAAATTCCAACAATGTGTATTGTTTAATTTTTTATGAAGACGACATAACCAATAGAATGATAGTGAAGATTTAAACTGACCTGCACACCCATCTGACCATATCCAATGTCGATCGAATCTGATTCCGCGTTCTTTCAATGAATCATAAAATTTATCAAAACAATGTTGTACATAATGTGTGTTGTGTGCTCGATCATCACTTATATAAAATTGATATAGACTTCATTGTTCATGTCTATATAGAATGTGAAAAAATATTGTGACTTGATCAGAATGATAATATTCACTCTGTATTTCTTTTTGTGCAACGAATGTGTAATTCTCTGCAAAATCAACTACAGACAAAATTTTCCCTAGTGCAAACACTTCATGAGATTGTTTGAATTGTAGGTCTTTCCATCGATCTCTATGTGAATGCTTGGTGTATTTATAAATTTCTTCCTCAAACTTCTTCAAAAAATATATCACACAGATTTTATCTACTTTTGAATCAATCCTTTTGGAAATAACATTCGAAGAATGTGGAGACATGTTGTTGATATATTCATATATCTTCCAATCGACTGTTATATTAGAAAATGATTGATCATTCATATCAATAGGATACTTTGAGTGAAACAAACTTATATTTCCACAACGATCACATTTCTTTCCACCAAGACATTTTTTTTTGTAAAATAACTCATCACCTTCTCTTTCACATAGAATTTCATATATAAAAGCACAGAATGTGGAAGGAGGAGATGAACTTGGCCATAAAGTTTTACCAAAATCAAGAAAAGTTTTGTAATACAACTCAAATTCCCCATGATAAAGAAAACAACAAGTTTCACAAACAGTGATGGGTGTTACACATTATTTTGGTCACTCTGGTGATTTCTCTACAGTGATGTGTTCAGGCTCCCACAAGGACTTTTTGCCTGAGAAAAGTGACTGTTGTCTTCCTCTACAAAACATATTTTTATAGTGAGTTCGCAGGCTGCATATGGTGTAGGGTGTGAGAATMTCGATTCTCGCAGACAACCCTATACCTAGACTGCAAGGTGTTCGCAGCCTGCTCTATAGGTAGGGTGTGAATCTGTTTTGAAGCTTGAAAGGAAGAGGAAGTTATGAAGGTTCTAGAAGAGTATCTTCTAGAAAGTGAGTTGGCATTCGCATGGTTGGCATCCTACTRACTTCTCAGATTTAGTGGGATCATCCTCATCCATTTAACCATCTCTCCTTCTCATATATATTGAAAGGTTTCTCATGGAAAAGGTTAAGCAAGATTGAATGGAGAATTGATGAAAGAATTGTGTGAAGAACCCCGTTTGGATTGAAACTTGAAGACTCTATTTGTCTATCAAGTTGTACTAGATATTCTTCATGCAAGTGTAAAGCAAGTGTGTGTGTTGGAACCAAGGACCATTGAAAGGAAGCTTGTGACATCAAGGCAATCTGGTTGTATCTTCTACTTTCATTTAATATAATACAGCGGCATGTCCCTTTCCCATAAAATCACTCTTATTTTATTGCATAACTCCTTGATCATATGCATAGGTTGACATTGAATATACTTTGCTATCTTCACTTTGGTTGGTTTGTGTTGTCTTGGACTTGATCTCACAAGAGCACCAGAGTGAAGTAGGAACAACAGAGACCTAAGGAAGTGATATAAATCTATGTCATTCATTTCTTCTTGGTATTATATTCAATGACTACAACTTAGAGAAAGAGTCATGTCATATCCTGTTTTGTTCTAGATCCAAGTGGATCTAGGGAGATCAGTTAGTCTTCACACCTACTGATTTATCCAATAAAAAAATTGGTGACTCCACTAGGGAAATGGATTGTTTCCCAGTTAGTCTAATTTCCCTTGCTTTGATTGCTTATTTTCTGGTCTTTGAGTCTGTGGGAGATCCATCCAGACTCTCTGGATCTGAAAGTTCACTTAGAATCTTTTGTCCTTTTCCAAATTCTCTTTGATTTCAAGCAGTCTCGTACTGTACTGGTCTATAGCATGCAAAAACCTCTTAGTTTCGCACCCTACTGTGTAATCCAGTGTGACATGTTCTCACCCTACCTGTGTCCAGCCTGCGAACTCCACTGATTTTCTCACTGCACCCTATAGCTAGGCTGTGAACCCATTTGAAATTTTTGTTTGGAATTAGGCTTTCTTATATTTTGATGCCTAGTTTTTCTTTGATCAACTGGATTGAACTTTTGGAGCCTAAATTGCTCTGTTTACAGTCTGCTTGACATTCTTTGAATTACTTTTAGCCATCTTTGTTTTGTTTGGTTTTGAAGGATTAGTCTCTTTCTTTGAGTTTCTTTCAATTACAAAGCATGTGTTTTCTTTAGGATTGTTTAGGGAAAGATCAGATTTCTTCTGAATAGTTCACTTTAAAAGAAAACTTTTAGTTTGGGTTTCTTTGTTTTAAGAAAGTTCATTATTGCTTTTAGTGAAGTTTTTGAAACAAAAAGATTTAATTTCTTGCTTTATATTAGATTGGGGGCATCCTTGCATTTGAAGTAGCAGAATTGCATGATTCTTGGCATTTTTTTATCTTAAATTATGAATCATGCATTGGTGTACAGTCTTTTTTGTTCATTTCTTGAGAATATTGATATTGATGAGTTTTAAGATTTCGGGACATTGTGCATCTGGGAATGATAAATGTTTTCTCCTTCTCATAGCATATCTCTCATCGAAATGAAAATATTGCATCTTCATCTCTTTGAATAACTTTTGAGTCGGTCAAAACACCATATTGTCCACGCCATATTCCTTTTGAGTAACAACAGCCTTAAAAATAAAGCGCTTATAAAAATTGATTAGACATTTTTATATTTTCTGGTAGAAAACCTACATTAGATTAGTTATAGGGATTTGGAATAGGTGTGAAAGATAACTTTCCAAAGATGCAAACAAACATAGTATCTTGTGATAGGGAGAGTTAAATCCACTTACTACATTTTGTCCTGGGAAGCCCTTCTCACACAAGGGTCAATCATGAGGTCGCATTAAGACTAGCAGAGTTACTCACCCTGCTTTGTTGGTCTTGGTGTAGAGATTGCGCGTATTATGGGGCTCGCTTGAAGGTATACCCACAATTATTAGTGGAAGCCTTTCGAGTTGATTTCGGGCTAGATACCCTGCCTTTGTGCATGGATCGGACTGTCAACTTTTTCCCTAGGCATTATTGTAGTAATTGGTAGCCTTAGTGGCCTATCTCTTTAGGTTCTTTACACGAGGTGACTGTGGAGAGATAAGTATTCATGGTACCTGGAATCGACGTTGTCCAAAATCACTCAAGCTCCTTGGAGGGTATACCCACATTTATGTGTGGGAGCTTGCACTAGGGTGTAAGTTCGTTAAGCAGGTTGTCAACACAACTTTTCCACCCACTCTATCTTAGTAGGTCATTAGGTCATGTGTTGCTTGTTTTCCCTAGCAGACTCTAGGTTGGATTTGTTTTATATGGCGTCAATTCACGAAATGACCAATGAAGGAACCCCTGCTCCAAAGGAACCTTTTGTTTTTCCTTCTTATGGAAACATTGGTCCTCCTCAAATCACTACTTTGAGTCTTCTAGGTCTCACGATTGGCTTGTTGGTGTCGTTGTTTTCCACTCAGGTAATCCCGAATGCAGTAAGTGATTTGGTCGTAAGCACTTCCCCCCAAGAACATCAACCTCATGTTGATCATTCACCATCTTCACCAGTAAGATCTTCTTCGCCTTCTTCACTTGAAATATCTTCTCCCATTTCATATTCTTCGCTGAGTGAAAGCTTTGAAGCTAGTAACCTAGTGAATAAGAAGAAGAAGAAAAAGAAGAATAAGGAGAAGAAAAATGACAAAGGATCAAAACCTCTAACCACTGATAAACATGTTGGAAAATAGTCAGTTACTGTTAATCGTGCTGGGAGTGTTGATGATGTCAAGATCACCCAAACAACTCATAAGCTAAAGTACCCTTGCAGGATTTATAAGGGTAGCCATATTCTTAAGGATTTCCCTGGTCTATCCAAGGTTATAGAAGTATGGTCTACACACCCTGACCAATGCATGTCGTCAGCCTTTGAACAACATGTTGATGATCTCCTGTCAACTAGTCACGATACCATTGGGAACAAGAAAATTAGAGTCAAGTTCTCATGCATGTTATGCAAAGGGAGTCATCTAACTCACCTATTCCCTCGTATGGACGAAGCCTCAAAATTCCTGGAAGACATGATTGTTTCCCAACCTCAACTTCCAGTTGCTTATCACAAGCTTACTCTTGACCACTTGTATGTGATGGAATGATTAATCTGGAGCCTCTGTCGGTCAGTCTGGTTAATCAAGTGGTCAATTTGGTCACGTCCTTGGTTGAACCAGTAGACCAAGTGGTCATTTTGATCCCATCCTCAGTTGATACCACTCTCCTGTTAGAGAGTGAAACCCAAGCGGTTGATCTCATTCTCCCCTTGGAGAATGCAACAAAAGTGGTCGATCTAATCTCGTCATTGGTCGATCCTACTCTCTCGCTCGATAGTAAACCCGATACTTCCCACATTTTTCTTGTTGATACAAACTCTGTCGTGTCGAGGGGTATTCCTATTTCTCTCGTGAAACCCCCTCTAAGTAATGAGGCCATCCTTTTTAATTGGGTTGTGCTAACTGGACCTCATCTTCCCTCTCACATTCCTTTCCAGATTACAGTGGAAGTTTGTGGTCAGGATGTTCCTCAGAAGTTGATAGATGAAGGTGCATCTGTTAGCATTTTGTCCTCTTTTGCTTGGAAATATTTGGGTTGTCCTCATCTTTCCCCGGTTATGCAGAATTTGTTAGCTTTTAACAGAAGAACTAGTCAACCTTTAGGGACCCTTCCTCAATTTCCTATAACTTTGGGAGGGAAAACTATCTTTATTGATGTCATGGTCATCCAAGACCCCTTGGATTTTTCTTTACTCCTTGGGCGAGATTATGTCTATTCCATGAAAGCTATTGTGTTCACTCTTTTTCGCGTGATATCTTTCCCACACGATGGAAGAATGGTGACTACAGATCAACTTTCGTTCATCGGTCCTGACTGGATTACCTCCCTAAATGGTTCTTATATGAAGACAGTATCACCCCTGCCACATGTCAATTATGTGGCATTGTCTCCCATGACTTCAACTTCTGATGACTTAGATACAGTAGTTGACATGGTGATCTATTTGATAGGGTTTTTAGAGCCTGATCTCTTTACTCCTATCGCGACCCTCAACATGGTGTCCTTCCAGAGTGTGTTTCTTCCTTCCAGTGACAACCTCTTGGAAGCCATGACCGAGTTTTATCCCTTGACATGGTGTCATTCCAGAGCATTGTCCTCTTGGAATCTATGATCAAGAAGAGAGACTCCGAGGATAGTTTTTGCGTCTCTGTGGAAACCTCGTTAAAAAATGAAACAGAGGTATATGAGCATGATTTTCTGATTTCAAGCTCGTTAAAAAATGAAACCAGACTTGAGCATAGTTTTCTAATTTCAAGCTCGTTAAAAAATGAAACCACTTGTGAGGATAGTTTTTTTTCGTCTTTGTGGAAACCTCGTTAAAAAATGAAACAGAAGTTACAAGCATAGTTCTTGTTTCTATGTCAAGATCATTAAAAAATTAAATAGTTTCCCCCCTCTCTATTTGATTTAATTCCTTCATCTAGTATTTGAAGCTTCATTTCATTATCCTTTGCAGTTGGATGAAACGAAGATTGGGGGGCATTTGCCTCAGCCTCTGGACTTCATGCTGAAGTTGATCCGCTAGATTCTTAAAATGGGGGCTAAGTACCAACCATCCATGTGTTCTGCGTTGGGAAGTCCAAGCATAGTTTTCTATGGTTCAAGCTTGTGTAAAAATGAAACCACCTATCTCAAGAATAGTTCCTTTGGTTCAAGCTTGTGTAAAGATGAAACTGCCTACCTCAAGCATAGTTTTCTGTTGGTTCAAGCTTGTGTAAAGATGAAATCAGGTCCAAGTATAGTTTTTTTAGTTTTAAGCTTGTGAAAAACTAAAATCTATCCCAAGCATAGTTTTGTTTTGTTTCAAATCTTGCATAAAAATGAAAACAATCTCGAGCTTAGTCTTTGTTCTTTATCATGCTCGTAAATACATGAGAATAAGTTACCGATCTCAGTCTTTGTTCTTTCTCATGCTCGTAAATCAATGAGAATGTAACTGAGTATACTTGTATCACTTTTTCAGACTCGTAAAGGTTATACAAAAAAGGAACCCACTGGAGTTCCCTTTAAGCTCTTTTTAGACTCTCTAAACATGAAAAGATTGTCGAGTGAACTTGTTCTATTCACGCTCGTAAAAGTATTTGAATAAAATGTTCGATGGGCGATATTTTATCTCTTTTTCGGTCCTGTCCAACTATTTTACGAAAAAGGAATTGAGAGAGTTCTCTTTAAGTGTTTTTCAAACTCTATAACTATGAAAAACCCCTAAGTTTTCTATCTTTGGACTCGTTAAAACAAACATCGAAAGGCCCATATGGGACCAAAACACTCCTTCTTAGGGTTCGTTAAATGTACTTCGAAGGACTCATCTGAAGGATGAGATTACATCAGTAAGCATATGTTATCCTCTTCAAGATTGTGTAAAAATAAAGAGGTACTTGCTAGATATGGCAGGGGAAATTTTGGGAAAGGGATATGCTTTTGTATTTGTGTTAATGGCAGTAAGTGTCACTCTTGAACATGAAACCCACTATTTGTCCTTTAAATTTGGGTTGGAAAATCCATTTGTCTCTCGTCCGACTTGCTACAAGATCATATCTTGGGTCGTCTTTGAGTCAGTGCTACCAAGTCCTTGGTCGTGTCATTCATATGTTCAAGAGAAGTTCAAACAAGCCTTCCATTGAGTCAGCCACCTGCAGTTTTCCATTCTCACTATGTCGGCCTTCCCTATGTCCATTTCAACTCATATTCATACTTTGATTCACCCTCAAAATCTGTTACTTCTTTCATGTCATTGATGGGGGATACATCAAGGCCCTCCTCTGATGCGTCTTTTTCTGTCGACTCCAACTCATTATCCGGGAACAAGACTTAGAAATCATTTAGTACCTTGGAACCTGCATGCCTTAATGGCAGGTCTCTTCACTTTTGGTGGGGGTTTCACATCATTGATCCCTGATCGAGAGATTCCGCTAAGTGTTTGACTTCAACTCATTCATTTGAATTCGTTCGGATTGTACTTCGGTACCTTGGGAGTCATTGACATCAATGGTGATTTCCCTCAAACTTGTTAATATTTTTCATCAATGACCGGTAATCGAGTGGTTTCTACCGTGTTCGACTTCAGAACATGTAATCACATGGATAGATTCGTACTTTTAGGTGACGGGATTGAAGACCCTGGGTCTCATATTTTTTATCCAGGCTTCGATGGAGTATGTATTATTTGTATCGACACATAGATCTACTTTGTATTTCGCGTGGCTATCTTAATTTAAGTCTTCTAAGATAGATCCACAGTGTGTTCCTAGTGGCTATGTAACATTTTGACGACATGGATCCACGGTGTATGATTGGTGGCCATGGCCTACGTTTATGATTTCATTCATTTGTGATCTGAACATGGGAATGCCTATCTCATAACTGGTATTATATTCTGAAGATGCTTGGTTGTTTACAGGTTTTCGATTAGGTGTTCTCCTTGTTTCTAACACACACACGCATTTTACAAAGTATTTCGACTATCACAAGTTCTATCCTCATACTTTGGGGGGGAATTTTGTTACACATTATTTTGGTCACTCTGGTGATGTCTCTACAGTGATGTGTTCAAGCTCCCACAAGGACTTTTTGCCTGAGAAAAGTGATTGTTGTCTTCCTCTACAAAACATATTTTTATAGTGAGTTCACAGGCTGCATATGGTGTAGCGTGCGAGAATCTTGATTCTCATAGGCAACCCTATACCTAGACTGTGAGGTGTTTGCAGTCTGCTCTATAGGTAGGGTGTGAACTTGTTTTGAAGCTTGAAAGGAAGAGGAAGTTACGAAGGTTATAGAAGAGTATCTTCTAGAAAATGAATTGTCATTAGCATGGTTGGCATCCTACTGGCTTCTCAGATTTAGTGGGATCATCCTCATCCATTTAACCATCTCTCCTTCTCATATATATTGAAAGGTTTCTCATGGAAAAGGTTAAGCAAGATTGAAATGGAGAATTGATGAAAGAATTGTGTGAAGAACCCTGTTTGGATTGAATCTTAAAGACTCTATTTGTTTATCAAGTTGTATTGGATCTTCTTCATGTAAGTGTAAAGAAAGTGTGTGTGTTGGAACCAAGGACCATTGAAAGGAAGCTTGCGACATCAAGGCAATATGGTTGTATCTTCTACTTTCATTTAATATAATACAGCAGCATGTCCCTTTTCCATAAAATCACTCTTATTTTATTGCATAACTCCTTGATCATATGCATAGGTTGACATTGAATATACTTTGTTATCTTCACTTTGGTTGGTTTGTGTTGTCTTGGACCTGATATCACAAGAGCACTGGAGCGAAGTAGGAATAATAGAGACCTAAGGAAGCGATATAAAGGTATGTCACTCATTTCTTCTTGGTAGTAGATTCATTGACTGCAACTTAGAGAAAGAGTCATGTCCTGTCTTGTTTTGTTCTAGATCCAAGTGGATCTAGGGAGATTAGTTAATGTCTGCACCTACCAATTTATCCAATAACAATGGGTCTAACAAACCATTGTTTTTGTTGCACAAATGTATTGATAGAAATAATAACTTCTTTTTGCTCTTCTTTGAACTTATTGAACAATTCTATTTGTGTCATTGGAAATATATTTTTTGTATTTTATTCATATTATTTTCATGTTATTCTTCATCACAACACATCCCTTATATGTGGTGAAATATGAGATTCTGTCAACCAACAATTATAGGCCAATTCTTTTACATTTTCTGCAAGTCTATCTTTGTAGGATTGTCTAGAAATCATTGTTACAGGAAAATCCCCTTGCAAATAGGTGAACTTCCTCTTGGATCTAGACCCCTATAACCAAGACACAAAGGTGCTAACTTTGGTCATTGGCATCCCTTTAAACCTAGCTAAACTAATATATAGAGAAGACGAAGAAGATGTACCTTTTTACGATGTTTGTCCTTGCCCAGTTCCAAGTTGAGCTCTGATCCACAAGATCTTCAACATGTCCTGCAGTTCAATCAAAGAAAAAGCATGCCTCATATTCTACTATGATTAGTCTGAAACTAGATCTATCCATTAAATACAAGTTAATTTAGGCATACACAATATTAAAGGAAACAGGCAAGGAACACGTATTAATGAGAACTCAATAGATATACTTATAGACCTTTGATGCAGATGCAACAGCCTCACCAAGCTCTCCTTGTCCAACCCCTTTCTCAAATGATCCACAAACAAAATGACTACGATTCATTGATTATATCCCTTATGAGATCATAAGTTTGATGACTTCAATGTCCTCTTCTTTGACCATGAAGAGGCCTCCTTATATAGGCTTGGAGAGGCCTAACCACCTTAGATATTCTTTGGATAGGTTGAGGATCTTTCTCCATCAGTTGTGGATCCTCCCTAAGATCTATCCTTGACCTCAGATTTGAATCCAACTAACTCCAGAGATGAAGGGGATATTTTCCTAATTTTCTTCAAAAGCCCAAGATTTCCTGAAACAACCCAGAGCTCCCCTAGAATGGGGCACAAAGCATTGCAAAACTCCCCCAAAGGAGGGTAAAGAGCACTAGAACTCCTTGAAAGTGGGTAGGGGAGCGATGCCCTTCAAAAATTTCTTTTAAGTGGTCTTTTTCATGGTAAAATCTGTGTACTCTTTGTCATGTGATTTCACTTTCTTAAGCCAATCTTTGAAGTGTACTTTGTGATGTTGTTTGAGACACGACATAGGCAAGATGACAGTATGATGTTTGTGACACTTGCGACACTTGTGGCCAAAATGTGACACTTGTGACACTTGTAATGAAGACAATAGGTCATCATTGATGTGAGTAATTTTGGTGTGTAACAGATTTCCCCCCAAAGTGTGAAGTTAGAAGATGGAAACTGATGACTGAAGTACTTTGTATACTTCATCGAGAAAGGGTATGGATGCAGAGAATTTGGTAGAAGATGCACACAACCATAAAACAAATATTATGATATGTTTCAAACCCAAGGCAGGCATACCTATGCTTGGGTGATAAAGACTTTCAAGGTATGACAACCATAAGATACACTACGGATCCAAAAATATATTAACAAAAAGGTATAGCCACCGAAGATACTATTTGGATCTATACTTCCATGACATGAACTAATCGTAGCCATGAAAAATACACAGTGGATCTACAAGACCACAAGACATAGCCATGGTCCAATACAAAGTGGATCTATGTGACAATATATGTGTCAATATTAAAGATAAACTCTGTCGCAACCTGGGAAAAGTGCATAACAAAGTGATTAATCAACCCAGGGTCTTCTTACCA
This sequence comes from Picea mariana, assembly GCA_032191745.1. Taxonomy (NCBI): domain Eukaryota; kingdom Viridiplantae; phylum Streptophyta; class Pinopsida; order Pinales; family Pinaceae; genus Picea; species Picea mariana. Next base: position 120,356 of record JASDQU010105573.1, read on the forward strand.
ATCCCGATGTAGTACGTATCTAACCATGCGAATAGATGTCCTGATGTCTAACATGGCAGAAACAACTTGATTACTAATCAATAAGGTAAACCATTAACAAGTGCGAGGGAAATCACCATTGATGTCAATGATTCCCAAGGTACCCTAGTGCATTCTAGAGAATGTGAATAAATGAGCTGAATTTGAACATCTATGGAATCATCCAATCATAGGTCAATGATGTAAAACCATTTTCGGAAGCGAGGATGCCTGCCATTGAGGCATGTAGGTCCCAAGGTACTAACTAGTTCCTAAATCTAGTTCACGGATAATGTGTTGAAGTCGACAGGAACAGACTCGTTGAAGGAGGGCCTTGATGTATCCCTCATCAACAACATAAAACTGACACAGAGATGTAAATTGGTGGATCAAATGAACATGGACTGACACGGGTAGTGAAACAAGATATCTTTTATGGTTGACTCTCAAGGTAGATACTTCCCTTGAACACTGAGGCACAACAGCAGAAACATGACATGGACCAAAACATGATGATGCAATGGACACTGTGACTTTCGTCAGGTGACCCAAAGGAGTAAATAAACTCAGAGGATTGGTTCAGTGCAGAGGTTCAACGAATTAAAATGTATGCAAAGACAAAGTGTCATGTTCAAGGGTGACTGATGATGTTTTCAAAAACTGCTTGGCTTGCTTCCTTCAAAATTTTCCCCCATCCAGATAGATGAGTACCTCTTTTTTATTTAACGATCTCGAGGAGGATAATACATGCTCAATATAACTCACCTTTAGTAATTCTCTCTTCCTTTATCTAATGAACTAGAAGAAGTAAGGGTTTGATCCCGTATGGGCCCTTCAATGTATATTTTTAACGAGTCCAGACAAGGTAAACTCAGTGATTTTTCATGTTTAGAGAGTCTAGAAATAAATTAAAGATGACTCCAATGTTGTCCTTTTTTGTAATGTTGGTCTCAAAAGGCTGAAAAAGAGATAAATTATCACTCGAAAGATGCCCTTTCAAACATTTTAACAAGTAGGAAAGGAAGAAAGATCACTTGGAAATATTTTCATGTTTAGAGAGTCTGAAAAGAGATTAAAGACGACTCTAGGGGGTTCCTTTTTCGTGTGTCCATGTGAGTCTGAAAAAGAGATAAAAGTTTACTCGATGCTTTCTCGTGTTTTTTCCGAGCGTGAGAAAAAACGAAGATCATGCTCGTTAATGAGACAAGATAAAAATAAAACAAAACTGCTCTGAAACCTGCACATAATGATAAAATTGCACACCAGGGTATTACTAATGCCTCCAAAATGATTTTCAAAAAAACCCAAAATAACTATGGTTTTAGCAAAAATGAAATTTTATAATAGTAATATAGGGTAAATGTGTATTTTACCAATTCATCTGTGCCAAGACTTTTGTAGTGGAGAAAATTGTCTTTGGAGGGCGATTCTTGGATTCATCGGTGTCAGAGCTACGATCATCCATTTCCTTCGTCGTCTGGATCAGGTTGGTCCTCTACTTCTTCCAAACATTTTGCATGGTTTACAATTTGTTTTTAGATAATTATTTTTCTTTAGAAAAGATGCCTTGGGAGTCTCTATGCGTTGAAGATGCTTAGCACTCCCTCAAAAGGCTAGAGGGAGTGTTGAGTGATTTGGTTAGTGCTCTGTTCAAATGATAAAGGGGGCACTGCCCAAAAATGCACAAAAAGGGGTCGGCGCTCCTCTAAAAGGTTAGGGGGAGTGCTAGTTGAAATTTGATCACTCAGGTAAGCCTGTTGGTGGAGTGCTAGCACTTTGGTAAGTTTGTTGGTGGAGCGATGGCATGATAAACACAAGAAAAAATATTTTTAAAGTTAAATTACCCAAAAATTGTTAATATGGCATGACTAATGGACTTTTGTTGATGATGATTGCAGGTTATATTTGGAAAAAATCATGATCGAGTGGAAAGAAAGAGAGCATGAGGTCAATGATGTGGCTTCTTTGCAAAGTCCCTGATCAAGGATCACATTAAGGAACTGCGGTCTCCTCAAGTTTTTTAAGATGCAAAAGATGAAGAAGGAAATTCTCCTTCTCGAGTACATGATCAGGTTGTGGAACACTGCAGAATAGGGGTTCCAAATTGGGACACAGTTTCTTACCATTGAGTTGGAGGATGTGTATTTCCTGATTGGCCTCTCAAAGAGAGGAGCTCATGTTATCTTATCTAGACAGAGGGCACTTCCCATGCCTATAGAAGAGTACTTGTCAAATCATTATGTCCTAGGATAGAGATTGGTGGGAGGTAGAATTGAAATAAAATATGTCATGGATCTACCTCTTCGATCTATTCTATTTTCCATCACGATTTTAGCAAGGAGTAATAGCTTGAACTTGGCTTCGATATCGCAAGTGGATTATGGTTTGCAGGGTTTAGAGCCAACTATTTTTAACTGGTGTGCATCATTCCTTAAAAATTTGAAGGAGAAAATTTTGAGATGTCAGATGGGGCAACAAAAGCAGTTTGGATATGGTTCATTTCTGGTTTTGTTCTTCCTAGAGCGCATTCCTCAAATGCAACCACAGATTTCACTAGCAGTACGACCGACGGGTGAAACACGTATGGAATGCTAGACAAGTCTGTCTCTGAGGCTGGGAATGGAGTCAAATTTTATATTTACAGGCAACTTCTTTGCTTGGCTGAGATGCCAGTTGATCGTTATAGAGGACTTCCCATATGCCAGAGTGGATTTCTGGGGGAGAATGGACATGGTTCTTCCAGATAGAACAATCTGGGATGCGTCAGGTGAGAATGTCTCCAACCTTTGATTATCATTCTGGAGTTAAGCCACTAGCTTTTCAAGGTGGGAGCAGAGTACCAACCATCCATGGGTATCCCAACCTTTGGAATTTACATTGGGAATTTACAAGCATACGTTTAATTTTTTTCAAGCTTGTGTAAAAATGAAACCAATACCAAGCTTAGTCTTTGTTTTTCTCGTGCTTGTAAATACATGAGAATGTAACCAAGTATAACTTTATCACTTTTTTGGACTCGTAAAGGTTATACAAAAAATGAACCCCCTGGAATCTCCTTTAAGCTCTTTTCAAACTCTCTAAACATGAAAATATTGTCGAGTGATCTTTCTTCCTTTACCACTCATTAAAAGGCTTGAAAGGGCATCTTTTGAGTGATAATTTATCTATTTTTCATCCTCATAAGACTAAAATTATGAAAAAGGACAACCCTGGAGTCGTCTTTAAGTTCTTTTCAGACTCTGTAAACATGAAAAATCACCGAGTTTATCTTCTTTGGACTCGTTAAAAAACAAATCATACATTGAAGGACCCATATGGGACCAAACCCTTACTTTTTCTAGTTCGTTAAATAAAGGAAGAGGGACTTACCGAAGGTGAGTTATATCGAGCATGTGTTACCCTCCTCGATCTCATTAAATTAAAAAGAGGTACTCGTCTATCTGGATGGGGGGGAAATTGAAGGAAGAAAGCCAAGCAGTTTTTGAAAACATCACCAGTCACCCTTGAACGCGACACTTTGTATTTGCATACATTTTAATCCATTGAACCTTTGCACTGAACAATTCCTCTGATTGTATTTACTCCTTTGGGTCACCCGATGAAATTCACAGTGTCCATTGCATCATCATGTTTTGGTCCATGTCATGTTTATGTTGTTGTCCCTCAGTGTTCAAGGGAAGTATCTCCCTCGAGAATCAACCCTCAAAAATATCATGTTTCAATACCCGTGTCAGTCCATGTTCATTTGATCTACCAATTTACATCTTTCTGCTATTTTTTTGTTGTTGATGGGCGATACATCAAGGCCCTCCTTTGAAGAGTCTGTTCATGTCGAATTCAACACATTATCGGGGAAACTAGACTTAAAAACTAGTTAGTACCTTGGGACCTGCATGCCTTAATGGCAGGCCTCCTTGCTTCCGACAGTAGGTTTACATCATTTACCTCTGATCATATGATTTCATGAATGTTCAACTTCATATCATTTTTTCACATTCGATGGAATGTACTAGGGTACCTTGGGAATCATTGACATCAACAGTGATTTCCCTCGTGTTTGTTAATGATTTACCTCATTGACCGATAATCAAGCAGTTTCTACCATGTTCGACATCAAGACATCTATTCACATGGTTATATTTGTACTACATCGAGAATAGTAAGAAGACTACATCGAGAATAGTAAGAAGACCCTCAGTTGAGTGATGACTCTAATATGTACTTTGCCCAGGTTGTGATGGGGGTTTTCTTTTGAATATTGACACATATATTGTCACATAGATCCACTTTGTATTGGTCTATGGCTATGTCTTGTCATCTCATAGATCCATTGTGTATTTTTCATGGCTACGATCAGTTCATGTCATGGAAGTATAGATCCACATTGTATCTTTGGTGGCTATACTCTTTTTTAATATAATTATGGATCCACAGTGTATTTTATGGTGGCCATACCTTGCAAGTCTTTATCACCCAAGCATAGGTATGTCTACCTTGGGTTTGAAACATATCATAATATTTGTTTGATGGTTGTGTGCATCTTGTGCCAAGTTCTCCGAGTCCATACCCTTGCTCAAAAAAGTATACAAAGTACTTCAGTCATCAGTTTTTGTCTTCTAACTTCGCACTTTGGGGGGCAATATGTTACACATAAAAATTACTCACGTTAATGATGACCTATTTTCATCATTACAAGTGTCGCAAGTGTCGCATTTTGACCACCAGTGTCACAAGTGTCGTAGATATCATACAGTCATATTGCTTATGTCATGTCTCGAACAACATCACAAGGAACACTTGAAGACACCCTCAGAGATTGGCTTAAGAAGGATAAATCACCTGACAAAGAGTACAAAGATTTTACCATGAAAAAGACCACTTAAAATTCATTTTTGAAGGGCAGTGCTCCCCTACCCACTGTCAGGGAGCGCCAGAACTTCTTTCCCTTCTTTGGGGGAGAATTGCAATGCTCTGTGACCCATTATGAGGGAGCATTGGGTTGTTGAGGAAAATCAGGGAAAAATCCCCCTCATCTCTGGAGTTAGTTGGATTCGAATGTGAGGTCAAGGATGGATCTTAGGGAGGATCCACAACTGATGGAGAAGGATCCTCAACCTATCCCAAGAATATCTAAGGTGGTTGGGTCTCTCCAAGCTTATATAAGGAGGCTTTCTCATGGTGAAAGGAAGATGGAGAGATTGAGAGATACCTAACTTATGATCTCATAAAGAAGGAGGACATTGAAGGTATCAAACTTATGATCTCATAAGAGAGATAATCAGTGAAGCATAGTCATTTTGTTTGTGGATCATTTGAGCAAGGGGTTGGACAAAGAGAGCTTGGCGAGGTTGTTGCATCTGCATCTAAGGTCTATAAGTATCTCTATTGAGTTCTCATTAATACATGTGCTTGGCCTGTTTCCTTCAGTATTGTGTATGCCTAAACGAACTTGTCTTTAATGGATAGATCTAGTTTCAAACTAATCGTAGTAGAATAGGAAGCATGTTTTGTCTTTGATTGGATTGCAGGACATGTTGAAGAGCTTGTGGATCAAAGATCAGCTTGAAACTAGGCTAGGAAAAACATCGTAAAAAGGTACATATTCTTCCTCTTCTCTATAGATTATTTTAGCTAGGTTAAAGGGATGTCAGTGACCATAGTTAGCACCTTTCTGTCTTTGTTATAAGGGTTTAGGTCCAAGAGGAAGTTCACTTGTCTGCAGGGGGATTTTCCTGTAACAAAAATTGGCGACTCCACTGGGCATCGACGTTAGTTTTTATTTCATTTGTCTTTCCCTACCCTTTTCCCACCTTTCATATCAATTTTAATATTTTTTCATCATCCATTAGCCCTCTCCTACCTTCACTAGAAATTTCACCAATTTTTATGCATTCTTGGTGAGTTTTTTTGCATTTTTTGGCTCTTTTTATGAGGTTCTAGGAGGAATAGTGCCCCCCCCCCCCCTAATCCATCCCAGAGCGTTGATATATTTCCAGCACTCCCCTACATATTTTTAGGGATCATTGCAACACTCTGTCCCCTTGAGATAGGGAGCACTAGTCTCTTTTTTTAGAGTTTCTGCCTTCTTCTGCTCTGTCTTTTGCAACCTGTTTTGTAGAGGTCTTTACCTAGAGTCTGTGGCTGGTTTGTGAATTTGTTTGGGTTGGTTTTTTATGCTTATAACTCCCTATTGTCTTTATTGGAGCTTGAAACCTTTTTCAAAAACATGAAATTACCTTTTTTAGCTGCTTGTTTTGTCGAGACAGTTTTGAGTATTTTCTCTTTCTCCCTGTCTTTTCTTGGATTCTTCTTTTCATTTTCTTGTACTCCTTGGATTATTGTTGGTTTTAAAATCCTTGATTGATTTCTTATTAGAATAATTTATCTCCTACTTGTTTTCTTTCAATTCTTATTCCTTTGAGTGCATGCTTTGTTTGTAGCCTTTTTGCTTCGTGTCTTTTGCATCTACATAGGACTCTTTCTCCTTATTGAAAGTAGTAGAGAATCAAAGGATTTATATTTACTTTATTTATAAAATATAATCAAACAAAGACAATAGTTTCATTCTTGCTTTTGGATAGTTAAACTAGCTTGCATTTGAAGTAGCAAAATTGCATGGTTTTTGGCATTTTGGGACATTGTGCATCTAGGAATGATAAAAGTTTTCTCCTTCTTGTAATATAGTTTACATCAAAGTGAAATATTTCATTCTCATTTCTTTGGATTGTTTAGATTCGATCAAAACATCATTTAGTCCATGTCATTTTCCTCTTGAGTAAAAAACAACCTTAAAATCAAGCGCTAAACTAAAATTTATCACACATTTTTACATTTTCTATTAACAAACCTACATTATCTTAAGGTGTAGGGATTTGGAATAGGTTGAAAGGATAAATTTACAAATATGTCAAAAAAACATAGCATCTTGTGATAGGGAAATAAAATCCAATTTTCGTATAAGAATAGCTGGGATCCCCCTCTCACACAGGGGTTACGCATGAGGTCATGTTTGGGAGAGTTATTGGTATTATCCCTCCATGGTTCAACTGTTCATAGTGTTCAGATCGTATATTGGGGGTTCTTCTTGAGGTTCCAACTGTATTCATTTGGTCTCAGTGCTTCATGAATTCTGAATCCATTCGGGGTCCTATGGATTTCTACCAGTCCACTTGTCCTCAATTCTCTTGAAGGATTTTGAACTTGTTATCATGCCCATATGTTTGGACTTGATTGTCGACTATACCCATCCAGAGGCTAGCAGAGAATTTGTGACCTTAGTAGCCATAATATTTAGGGTCTTTACACAAGGTGATGGTGAAGGGAAGTCTTCACTGTACCTGGAACAGACGTTGGTGAAACTCACTCGGACTCCTTGGAGGGTAAATCCATGTTTACTGTGTGGAAGCTTGCACCAAGGCATAAGTCCGTTAAGTAGGTCACCAACATAACTGATCCACCCGTTCTATCTCATCCCTTTCTTCCATTTTTCCCGTGATGTTGGATTTCATCACCAACTAGTGCGTTCATTGTGAGAAGGTTTTTCTTACTTGCTTACTTCCTAGATTTTTAGTGTGTGTTGTTTATTTTCCCTAGCAAACTCTAGGTTGGATCTTTGTTTAATGGTGTCAATTCTTGAAAATACTAATCAAGCAACCCCTGCTCTGGGGGAACCTTTTGTTTTTCCTTCTTACAGAAACATTGGTCCTCCTTACATCTCTACTTTGAGCCTTCCAGGTCTCACAATTGGGTTACCAGTATGGTTTTTTCCCACTCTGGTAATCTCGAATGTAGCAAGTGCTTCAGATGTAAGCACCCCAACCAGACATCAACATCATGTGGACCTTTCTCCTTCTTCACCCATCAGGTCTCCTTCCCTTTATCCTTCTTCGCCTAGTGAAAGCTCTAAAGTGAGTAGCTAGGTTGATAAGAAGAAGAAGAAGAACCAGAAAGGGACCAAGCCTCCAACTACATCAGATGTTGGATCCAAGCAACCAGCTACTTTCAATCATAATGGGAGTGTTAATGAGGTCGATAAGAATAAAACGAAGAATACCAAACCCAAATTCCCTTGCATTCTTTGTAAGGGTGACCACTTTCTGAGGGATTGTTTGGTCTTCCCAAGGTCTTAGAAATGTGGTCCTCTACATCATCAACCCATGTTGTTCATGTTGGTTATGCCCCATCAAATAGTGACATTAAGTTTGGTAAGAAGAAGACAAATGTCAAGTTTCCTTGCATGTTATGCGAAGGTGATCATTACTCTCACCTTTATCCTCATATGGATGAGGCTTCTTCTCTTTTGGAAAAGCTTCAACTTCCAACTAGCTATCTTAATATTTCCCCCATCCCATTGTTAGTTGATGGAATGGTCAATCTAGTTCCATCCCCGGTCGATCTGGTTGATCAGGTGGTCAATCTAGTTTCATCCTCGATTGAACCACTAACCAAAGTATCTGATCCAGTTTTGTCATCGAATAGCCCCACTTTTCATCTGACAAGTGAAAACCAAGTGACTGATCCAGTCCCGTCATTGGTCAATCCCACCCTTCATATGAAGAGTGCCAACATGGTCAATTCCACTCCTCCTCTAACGAGTGCCAAATTGGTTTCTTTGGTCCCTTCATCAGTTAGTCTAGTTGATCATGTCGTCAATCTAGTCATGCTCTTAGTTGAACCAGTTGACAAAGTGGTTAATCCGATCCCATCTTCGGTCGATCCCTCTCTCTTGTTAGAGAGTGCAATCCAAGTGGTCAATCTATTTCCATCTGTCGACCCTATTCTCCCCTTGGAGAATAAAACCCAAGTTGTTGATTTGATCCCATCATCGGTCAATCCTACTCTCCCTCTAGAGAGTAAACCTGATATTGCCCATGTTTTTTTCATTGATACAAAATCTACCGTTCTTGGGGTGATTTCTCCTTCTCCCACGAAACCCCCTCCAAGTAATGGTGCAGCACGCGCCACCCGCGCATCCCACTTCCACCAGGACCTTCTCTAAGTTTGGCCTAAAGAGCTAAAATGCCCTTCAACTCCCTCGTCGAAAGTTCTTTACCCACAGCAACTCTCCCCTGATCTCCCTTCCAAATCATGAAATCAGACTTCGCGACTTCGCAAGTCCTATGGTCACGTATTTCTCACCTCACGATTCCCCGAAGTTCGATGCGAGTCAACGTTTACCTCCCTTCGCTATCGAAACTTCTCTCCATTGGGAAATCGCTACTTGCGATGTCAGCAAATCGAAACTCCAACCTCCGAATCCCGATATGTCGATCTTCTGAGACACGTGTGGGCTTGACTTCTCCACCCTTTATCCTTCTATCAGAGTTTCAGAACTTGCGGGATCGTGAGTCCTGATGTTCTTGGATTCAGGATTTTTCTTTCCCCGATCCCTGATATGATGCCACCTGTACTCCACCTGTTCTTGTGGTCCCACACTACCACGTCACCGTCGGGATATTGCTAATCGCGAATCCAACATGCAAGCATTCTCTGTCGTCGAGAACCCCGATATATTGGGATTCCTTGACACGCATCCTCATGATCAATGGATCAAAGCTTATCGGATTATCGCTCTTCGCGATATCGCTACTCCCGCTCCAGCAACTTGGTACTCCAACTCACGATATGCCGATATGCGAGGTCGCATGCGATCTGACGACCCCTGTGACCCCAGATCGATGGCTCCTTTCCTCCTGGGCTTCGAGCCTTTGAAGGTTCATGCCTTAAACTCCTTGCATCTTTGCAAGATCTAGCAGTCCTCGGGTCCTTGTGAAATCTCTCCAATGTATTTCACCCATCCATCTTTCCTTTGGTATTTTCTGCGAGGTGAACTAACACTGCCTCTGCGAAACCTTTGTTCAACCACTTGTCAACCTGTGGAGCTTCTCCCGAGCTTTCCACAGCACCCATGAAATTATCCCTTAGTGAACTGTAGGCCTATTCCTCCTGAGCTTGTCCTCGCTTCACAAGTCTTTATGAGGACTTGTTGCACTCACTCCTTGCGGCAGATCTTCGAACACAACTAAGTGTTGAAGCTTCCTTGACTCTGTGCGATTTTCTGCGACGGTAGTCCTAATTCCCTTCTCTCAGAATCGCAACCCTGAGCTTTCTTCTAGCCTGCGCACGCCTTGCACGGCTTTGGTGCCAAATCTGCA